>OY720461.1:39015975-39088475 GCA_963082715.1 Harpalus rubripes | reverse complement strand
ATTTTTTTTCCAAAAATATTTTAAAAATATATTGTTACGAACTTATTTCATAATTTTTTGGGTGTGGTAATTTTAAATACATAGATAATATACAAATTGTTGTAACGAATTTATAATATATACATAATATAACAATAATTTTATTCTTTGTAAAATTTCAATCATTTATAGAACCCGTTCAATTTTTTTTTGAAAACTGAAACTAGCCTTTCTACGCAATTTAACCCTGTTCTTTTCGGCCCCGTAAACAGATTCAAAATATTTCCCCTCATTCAAAAGTTACAGCCCTGTAAGGCAACCTTCGTTTTATAAAAATTTTTCTAACACATCCAAAAATTTAAAAAAATCATATCTCTTAAATTAAGGCCCTAGGATTTTTTCCCATATTTTTCCCGTAATCTATAGGTCTGAATTAAGGGGTTATGATACATTTCCTCCAAAAATAAGAGTGGTAATTTTTTTCGACTTGAGAAATTTTTGAACCATGCTCTTATTTTGGTATCTTGTTTGTGAAATGTGTATAAATGATAACAAACAATTAAAAATTTATATACATATGTAGATAGGTCCAATAATTAGAATACAGCATTGTACAGGCCCGTATTGTAATTAGTTTCAGAGTTACAGCCTTTTAAACATAATTTTTGGGATTGTTTTAGTTGTTATTATGCTTGTTTTGTAATATTTTTATCTTCAGTCACCTTTAAGTAAGGAAGGTATTGTCTTTGGTCAAAAAATTCGGTGGTGAGTTTTTGATGAATAAGCACGTTTTAGGGTCCCTAGAATACGATTTTACTATTTTTACGATGATGTCTGTATGTGTGTGTTTGTGTATGTGTGGATGTGTGTGTGTGTGTGTGTGTGTGTGTGTGTGTGTGTGTGTGTGTGTGTGTGTGTGTGTGTAACAAAATTTTCGTCTGCGATAACTCTAATACTACAGTTACAAAAATTATAATTTTTTCGTGTACTTCTTCGTTACATCCATATGAAGAGCTGATTAGATTTTGGTTACAATTGGTCAACCGGAAGTACCATCATTTGAAGATTTTAACAGTTTTTCTTGAAAAAACTATGTTTTTTCACATTTGATGTTATTATAAATATTAAAGAATATTTTATTCTCTATACGATTTGACTGCATTTTATACTTAATATTAAATGGATATAGAGTTAAAAAATTATAAAGAAATTAAATTTCATAAAGTAGCCATAGCTTTGGAAACAGCTACTATATTATGAAAATTCTGATTGAAAGATGTCAGTGTCAAGTGAAATTGACATAGTGTGTTTGTCTTATAATTTTTACTGGAAATATAGGATCTTTTGCTTTCTGTATGGTATTTGTATAAACTTTGTACAACTGCTTTAAGGTAATGTATGAGAAATAATAATAATAATAATAATAATAATAATAATAATAATAATAATAATAATAATAATACATCTTTTATTTCTGCAGATACATTACACTGTATATAGAAAACGTCACAAAATAATAATTTTCTGTATGAAATTTGCATAAAATACATGCAACTGCCGGAAGGTAATGTACAAGAAATAGAATATTTAATTTAGCAAGGAACTTTCTGTATGAAATTTGTACAAAATAGGGACGTGCTTATTGATTAAAAACTCATCATCGAATTTTTTGACCAAAGACAATACCTTCCTTACCTAAAGGTGACGGAAGGTAAATATCATGATCTTCTCCTCTGTATCATCTTAAGTGTGGGGATGATATATGCCTGTGCCTGTAGAGTGTGTTTAGGGACTTTTAGCTGATGTGTGAAGTGCACCATATTTTTGAAAACATGTTAATTTAAAATTCAAATCGCTAATTAAGGCAACAATTAAGAGTATTGTTAAATGCATTTTATTGTTTGTCCAACTCATTGCTATTCGAAGATAAGTAGAGTCCACCCTAATAATTAACATTTAATTCAGTAAAAATTCAGATTCATTAAAGTTGTTCAAATTTAAATAATCATTTACCATACTTTAACTCCATAGGTGGCCTTTGTTGTCTCTTTCTGTCCCCAGTAGTCCACCTATCTCCATCCTTCTCCTACTTATTGTACCCTATGGGTGATGCAAATTCTTCCACTAGTCCATCTCTGTCTAATAATCTTCCGTCTCTTTCTATCTTGTTTGCAAGATTTTGCGATTTTTGTATCTCTTTCTTTGTCTGGTACGCCCACGCTTATATAGCTATCTCTGTTGCTCTTTAAAGGATGCAAATGAAGATGGTGCTGTCCTTCTTCAACACATGCGAGAATAGGGACAGACGGTTTAAGATCTAGATGTTATCTTTGTCTTACTTGTGCAATTTACTGGATTCAGAGCTGGAGTAGTTTTGTTGTTTTTTCTCGATGTGATATACTGATTTTGTTGTTCATATGAGATTTATTATAACATATTCTACTATTCTAGAAGTAAATTACTTATGTCCTACTTCGAAGAATCAATAAAAATATCGATGATTGTAAATTTGTAAAAAATGATAAAAAATATTTTTCTGGTTTTTTATGTTTTATTGTACAGTTTTTGTAATAATTTTTTCTAGGGGTTGAAAATAAGGGTACATATTGAAAAAAGTTTGGGGATTTCAAATTTTTAAACAAATTTAAATTAACTTGCTCCATTCAAAAGTTACAGCCCATTAAACTGACCCCTTGTTTTAGGAAAAATGTTCAACATTTATTAATATTTTTAAAAATTCATATCTTTTAAACTAAGGCCCCAAGATTTTTTTTTATTAGTTTTAGCCAAAATCAGCAGGTCTAAATTAGGAAAATAAATATCATTTACCTAAAGTAAGGGTGGTAATTTTTTACCAAATTGGGGATTTTTAGATTTTGTCTTGTTTAAATTTTTTTTTGAAAATTGGTATATATATGTAAAAATATCCAAAAAATTGTACAGATGCGTATCTCTATTATTTTCAGAGTTACAGCGCCTTAAACACAAATTTGTTACCTACAGATTTTTTTTCCATTTTCCAGAATTTTAATAAAAAATCATATCTTATAAACTAATACCCTGGTAATTTATTCCATATTTTTCCCGTAATCTACAATCTTTAATTATGGGAATATGATACCATTTACCCTAAAATAAGAGTGGTATTTTTTTTTGATGGATTTTAAATTTTTCGATATTTTGTATCAATTGTACAATTTTTTTGCAAATTGATAAACATATGTAGAAAAGAAAAATCTGATGTGGCGAGCACATTACCTTCCGTCAGTTCTATATATTTTGTACAATTTCCACACAAAGAATTTCTTGCAAAAGATTCCATATTTCCAGTACATTCCCTTAAGTCAGGTCAACGTATTTTGTACAAATTCCATACAGAAAGTTTTTATATTTCCAGTAACATTATAACACAAACATACTATGTCAATTGCACTTGACACTGACATCTGTCAATCAGAATTTTCTTAATATAGTATATGTTTCTATGGTTATAGCACAGCTGGCTGCTTTGTGAAATTTAATTTTCCAGAAAAACTGTTAAAATCTTCAAATTAGAGAAGTGCCTGTCGACCAATTATAACCAAAATCTATTCAGCTCTTCATATGGATGTAAAGAAGAGGAATACGCAAAAATATAATTTTTGGAAAGGTTACACACACCCATATATACATACAAATATACATCCATCCATACATACAGACATCATCGTAAAAATAGTAAAATCGTATTCTAGGGACCCTAAAACGTGCTTATTCATTAAAAACTCATCATCGGATTTTATGACCAAAGACAATACCTTCCTTACCTAAAGGTGACGGAAAGTAAAAAAGCCGTATCTCAATTATTTTCAGAGTTGCTGTCTTTTAAACACAATTATCTTTAGAAAATTGTTTTTTTTGTGTTTTGCTTTTATTTTGGAATTTAATATATTAATATTATATCAATCTTAAAATTTATATGTGAATAGAAATATAAAATTATCCAAAAAATCTGTGTCTTTAATAGTTTTGGAAATATACGCTTTTGTTTTCAAGTTTTGCTTCAACGGATTTTACGTCAAGTTTCTAAAGATATTCAAAGGCTGATATAAGAGTTAAAAGATCCTTTTGTAAATATTTTTAGGCACGGTAAAATAAAATATTGAAAGGAAAAAATCCATCAAATATTTTTAATTTATTTTTCTGAATAACTTAACATATTTAACATCTTACAACCTTAAAATGATAAAAAATAAGATCTATTTTTCTCTGTATTCATTCTCTCATCTTCATATGGAGCCTATTGTTTAAAATAATTATTGTAATTCTTCAAGAATGCTCCGCGGTCCTTTTAAGAAATGAATATATATTCACAGTCTAAACGCTACAGGTAAAAAATGAGCGTCGTCATTCAAATTGAATTTGAAAAATCATTCTGTTTTATTTTACAAGATTCCGAGCTTATCTCAGACATACGTCTGTATAATTACCACTTATACACCATTCAATCTTACTGGGGACGTATGTCTAAGCTTGATTCTTTTATGCATATACAGAGAATGATATTTAATTTTTTCTACAAAATAGTTTTTTGAGTTTTTATTTCTTTTGAGCCTGCATTCCATATTTGAACGTATTATCTTGAAGTTTGAAGTTGAAAAATGATATCTCACTACTGACAAAGACAGATTGGGAAGGGATACGAGACACAAATGAGTGAGAGAGAGACAGAATGATGGGAATACGAAAAAAAGGATTTTTGTGGCATTTAAGGTGTGCCTGTTTTTAAATCATTTAACGCAGACTGTTTTTGTGATATTCCGTACGATTTCAAACTATTAACCAGGGAAACTGGTTTGAGATAAATTTTACAGCCTGAATTTAAAATAAAGTTGTTTTGGATTCGTTTTATTACGCATTAACTAACACATTTATTTATTCAAATTTATACCTGTTCCATATACTAAAAATAGGATATATCTGAGAATTTAATTGAGATACGGGTCTGTATTTTGCGGTATTCGATTTTTTGGGCCTTAGTTTTTAAGACATATGGATGATTTAATGTTAGAATAATTGTTTGAAAATTTCCTGAAAACAGTAATATGTTTAACGGGCTGTAACTGTAAAAAAATCTTATGTGGCTAACTCATGACCTTCCGTCAATTCCATGTTTGAAATAACAATGAGCTTTAAGTAAAGTATCACTTCCGGTTGATTGTTTGTAAACAAAATCTAATTTGTTGTTCCAATAAATAGAAAAGTTTGTAATACCAAATTTTGGATTATATTTTATTATATTTTTCCTCGAATATCTGTGAAGAGCTTCAAGTTAAGTACCACTTCCGGTTTATCATATTGGTATAGTTAAAATTTAATGTTGTTTCAAATTATACACGAGTTTTAAATACCATATTTGAGAAGTTTTGAATCATGTTTTAATATATTTTTTCAAGAAAATCTGTTTTATAGCTTCCTGTAAAGTACTTCCGGTTTATCAATTTTAAAACATCTAGTATATCGTTCTCATTAATAAAAATGTCTTAAATACCAATTTAGAAAAGTTTTGGATTGTATCAATTTATTTTTTACGAAAATCTGTTCAGAGCTTCAAATAAAGTATCACTTCTGGTTTATGAATTTTAGTCAAAATCTATTATGTTGCTTCCCTGTATATAAAAGTCTTAAATACTAAATTTGACAAGTTTTGGAGTATACCATAATATATTTTTCACGAAAATCTGTTCAGAGCTTCAAGTAAAGTATCACTTCTGGTTTATTAATTTTAGCTAAAATCTAATATGTTTTGATATAGAAGTCTTAAATACTAAAATTGAAAAGTTTTTGAATATATTTTAATATTGTTTTTTATTAAAATCTGTTATGAGCTTCATGTAAAGTATCACTTCCTGTGATCCAATTTTAACCAAAATCTAATCAACTCTTTATATGACTGCAGAAAGCTGAAATACGGAAAATATAAATATTTGGAAGTTTGTGATAAGAATTATCGTGGACGAAAAAATCGTCACACACACACACACACACACACACACACACACACACACACACACACACACACACACATTCACACACACATACACACACACACACACACACACATCATCGTAAAAATAGTGTTGTAGGGACCCTAATTCGTGCTTATTCACTGAAAATTCACCATCGAATTTTGGGACCGATAACATTACCTACCTTACCTACGGTATGACGGGAGGTAAATAGTATTTGGAATCTATTTACAGGATTGGAAAGAGTAGAGTTGCGTTGTATACTTTTAGGAGTGAGACAATTTTTTTACAAATCACATAAATGGGTAAACTTGTTTTAGAAAAATTTGTGATGTGTTGTCTTTGGATAAAATGGCCTGTATCTCAAAAACTAATTGAGGTATTGATTTGGACTTTGGACAGACTTTTCCCTATATAAGTGTGATTTATTTCATATTTATTGATTTATTATTACCAGAAATATGAAGTGGCAAATTTTGAAACTACATTAGACAATTAGTTTTGTTAGTAATAAACAAATATGTTAATCTTTATTCCATACAGAAATTTATGCATCTATCTAGATCTATACGATCTATAGAATCTATGGGATGATTTCTGGAATTGGATTGATTCTATCTAGTATGCTATGAAAAGCTCTGAAGTCTAATACTTCATATCTGAACAATACTCATACAAAATACAATTTAAAAAATTATCAGATACAAATTCCAAGCAGTCAAAATGGCTCCCAATCATTTTAAATCTTCGAACATCGGCCTGATCGTCTTTTTTCTCTCTCTATCTCACTCCCGCCCGTCTTTTTTTCTCTCTTTTGCTCTTTTTAATACACGACGTATATTATTTTCTGTTACTTAAATGTCAAGCCTAGTACGCTCTCTCTCTCTCGCGTTTTGAATAAGAAATATTAATAATAATTCGTCTTATTCACTAACACTTGGATTCCACATTCCATAATTCATAGGAGACTCCATTCGTGATGTCTTTCACGGCAACAATCGTTCGTATCTCTTGCCACATTCAATATAGATATTATACTAATTGTTTGGAATCTTGGAAATTTTTGTCAACTTTGACAATGCGTGACTTTGAATGGATTAAGATATTTTAAATCTGTTTAAATATTTTGGAATCCTCATAGTTTTCCGCATATGTAGGTAAGTCAATTTTTAACCCTTGAAAAAAAAATATTGCTATATTGTAACAGAAAACATAAAATCCCAATTTTTGGAAAATTTAATAAAATTGTTAAATTGTCAAGTTTGACAGCTTATAATTCTAAAGCAAAAAATCTGATGTGGACACCACACGACTTCCTTGTACGCAAGACCAATATGAAGTAGAGACCCAATTATACAATTGCAAGTATTTGACGTAATTTGACATTAACATCTATTTCTTATTTTTTTGTTATTTTTTGTCTTAATCCGTAGCAAGCTTTATTACAAAAACCAAAAAGTATATAAGTTTTAAATATACATATCTCGCTTATACAAAGGGCCAATTTAATAATACTTGATGTGCTAGACGCAGAATTTAATTCTCTAAAACTCTTATTTGAAGCATTTATTCCTAAAATCAAAATGTAACCATTTTATTCAACAAAAACTGTTAACAACTTCAGGTAATATATCACTTCCGGTTAGCCTGTTTTAACCAAAATGTACTTTGTTATTCCAATTGACATAAAAGTCTTATATACCAAATTTGAAAAGTTTTGGATTATATTTTAAAATAGTTTTTCATTAAAATCTGTTATAGGCTTCAAATAAAGTACCATATCTGGAAATTATGTAATAACCAAAAAGGGAGGTGCACAACTAGACGTTATAGCAGTCCTAAATACAATATTTCAACTTTCTACGGCTTATGGTTTTTGAGTTATGCGAGATACGTACGTACAGACGTCACGACGAAATTAGTCAAAATGGATTCAGGGATGGTCAAAATGGATATTTCCGTTGAAATCTGAAAACCGAAATTATTAGAAAAATTGTGTAATAAAAACTAAAATTATGTAAGCAAAAAAGTTTGTACTATTTTCATTTCAACTTTAACTACTTTTATTTCAGAAACAAATAAAGATATTTCAAATCGGTTTCAAAATTAGGAATTCCCAAACTTTTCCTGATTATAACCTGATTTTTAACCCTTAAAAAATTAATTAATTATTAATTTTAATTTATGGGATCTTGTGGCCGCGTGCCTGAGTGTCTGGTCGCGAATCTGGGGAACCGGATTCGATCCCGACCGATGCCAAACATTCCGAATTTTAAATGGCACAAAATTGACCCCTCTGGTGCACTCTCCACGCCAGCAATGAGTGCCCGTGAGGTGACGCCTGGTAAACGCCGGCACGGTACGAATATGTCATCATCATTACCGATATCTGCGTACAAAGCAGATTGGCACACCCAGCAATGGGTAACATGCCGTGATGATATATAAAAAAAAATATTACAAAATTACGCAACAAAAACCAAATCAACAATTTTACAAAATAACAAATTGTTGTTAGTTTTATGTTAAATATTAATAATATTTGTAATTATAATTAAAACAATAGTTTTTTCTTCCTAATAAAATGCTTTGATCATTCTGTGGAACGCTCCTAAAATTGATCGTTCAAATTTCTTATCATCCATCTCTGTCTTTCCCAAAGATCAAGTATGTTTCTTCTCTGTCTCTCCCATGGCCCGAAGAACTACAATATATTATATATCTGACAAAACAGTTCTTCTAATTATTAGACTGGGCACTATAATTCTTTATTTCAAATTTTGAATTATTGTTGAATCAAAAACCAAAAAAATTTCGATATAAGATTGGGTACAGTCAATCCAAAAATTTCTTAAAGAATTCTAGGAACCGAACAATGGAAGTTAGAATAAATAATAAGTAGGACATTAGGTACACTCCGTGTAATTGGGAATTGAAATATGTTTTGTATGTATTATTTTAATGAGATTTTTCTACTTGAGTGTACATTATAGAAAGTGACAAATTATAATGCAAAATACAATAATTTATTAAATCAATATTTGCATAATATTTACATAGTACAAGTATGTACACCCATCCTATATTAAACTACAATTAGCACAGCTTTATGTTTTCGCCCATGTTTAAATGCAGTGTGGTCTCTATGGCAACGACTGGTTGGTTAATTAAACGACTTTGTTAATCACGATTAAAGTTTTTTTGTTTAGAATAAAATTTGCATTTTCTGAGATTCGGCGAACAAGAAACTTTGGCCATTTCTGCTAAATGTACTAATAGAGAATTTCATACTGAACCCATTTTTTCTGAATCTATGAATAATAATTTCTTCTGAATCTTGCATGACTCTACTGTAAAATTCTTCTTCTTTTCATCTTCTAGATGTCTGATAAATCTTAAGTATTGTCGATCATTTTATAGAGATTAAATCACTAACAATGATTTCGGATTTTTGTGTTCGAAAGATGCCAGTCATGGTAAGATTCTAGGGATATTTACAAGGTTGGTACCCCACCAGGCCATCTGAACCCTGACTAATGATCTCCGATGATTTTAAACCGAGATTTAAGTAAATAAAACCATTGTTTTGTTGCTGGGAAACGAGAGATAAATAAGGTGTGGTTCAGAAAAATTATTTTATGGGGCTATAAAGTCGAACTGTAGATCATGGACGTACGTCGAGACTTAGATAATTTATAGATCGCGTTATTTGTTTTGTATTAAAGATTTAATAGGTTTTTTGAAACAATGTATACACACCTTTTAAAAAATTATATAAATAAAACAATTTTCTTGTCATTATTATAGGGATTGTGCTAAAAATCGCATATCGAGATTTTGGTAAATGACCACGTTTTAACATTTAACATTTTCACGATGATGTCTGCGTGTATGTGTGTATATTTGTGTGGATCCTCCACTCTAACTCAAATACTATTATTCAGAAAATTTTGAAACCTTGTATTTCGAACCTTTTCTGTAGTGGAAAGAGCCCATAAGATTTTGGTGAAAATCGGATTACCGGAAATAGCACTTTACTAGAAGCTCAAAATAGTTTTTCTTCGAAAAATACCTTTAAATGTTATTTTTTCGAGACTAACGCTATTATAAAAATTAAAGATTATTAAATTTTTTATAGATTTGCATTAATACTTTTTCTATATATTTTATGGACAAATTTATAAAATTATCTATAATTTAAATCCCAGAGCATACGCTTTAAACAAACAAAACGCAGTTATTCAAATGTATGTAACTGACAGATAAATGTCACTATCAAAGAACTAATAATTTCAAAATAATATTACTAACGTTTTAAAAAGAAAAAATTAAATAGAACAATAGAAAAGGAATTCAATACAGTTTCCAGCATAAGTAAATGTGTAGATATGTATTTAGATTAATAAAAATTACCGATTCACAAAAATGTTTAAGCTAATCCTCATTTTTGGATTAGTGAATTCTATTCTATCCCAGTATTTAAAATTTAGTCTTCATTTTATTATAGGTCCGGTGGCTCAATGGTTAGAGCAATGCCTCATGTCATGAGTGCCCTCGGGGCTCTGGTTTCGAATCCCACTAAGGCATGGATGTGTGTGAATGTGAACCCACTCTGTAATTGGGATTTAATCCTGTTGAGGGGTTTAAAAAAAGGTAGTTACTTGGATTAGATTCGACTACGTTTTAGGAAATACACTATCAAAATTAGAGTAAAATTCGCTAATCTTTTTGTGACTCTGGCTGTAAATATCGGGAGGTATTGTGTTGGCCACACCAGATTTTTTTTCTTTGGAGGGTGTGTGTATAGCCCTAAAACAATTTGAAATAATGGCTGAAATTCTCATTTTACAAATATCTGTTGTGCTTGGTTTGATTATACGTTATTTTTTAATCTTCTGTCTTTGTTCAACACACATACAATTCTGTAACTTCGGTCCCATGATGTCCATTCAATGGAGAGTATATAATTTTTGAAATTCGATTTTTAAAAATTCTTACACTATATTTAAATTGTACGTGAGGATATTTTCTTCATTGATTTCTTTGTTTCTGCGTTTCCCACACACAATAAGTAAAAGAATAAAATATTAAAGTACTAAGGCCAAAAAAATATGGTAGAAAAGAAATACAAATATAAAAGTGCTGTGTTCGATTCCTTGAACATTTTTACACATGTGTACATATTTTCAAAGAAAAATTACAATTAATACATTATTGATAAACAAAAATCTTAAATATGGTTGCATTCAAAATTTAAAATAAATATATCATCACGGCTTATTACTGATTGCTGGGTGTGCCAATCTGCTTTGTACACAAATATCGGTAATGATGAAATATTTGCACCGTGCGGGCGCTTACCAGGCGTCACCCACGGGCACTCATTGTTGGCATGGAGAGTGTACTGCAGTGGTTAATTTTGTTGCATTTAAAATTCTATATACTTGGTGTCGGTCGGGATTGAACGCGGTTCCCCAGATTCGCAACTATACACTCAAGCACGCGGCCACGGGACGCATATAAGTGTAAAATAAACCTTGGTATGTGGAATATGTAATATATAAAATAGAATTTATTCTCTTTTTTACCTCTCGCTAAGAGAGGTATTGCATTCATGCTAAAAATCGCATATCCAGCTTTTAATGAATAAGCACGTTTTAAGGTCCCTAGAATCCGATTATAACTTTTTTACGATGATGTCCGTATGTGTGTGTGTGTGGATGTGTGTGTGTGTGCGCGCGTGTGTGCGTGTGTGTGTGTGTGCGTGTGTGTGTGTGTGTGTGTGTGTGTGTGGATGTTGGATTCACTATATCTCAAATACTATAAGACTTAAGACATTTTTAACTACGGATTCCTCAATCTAACAATAATGGGAAGAGTCGAGTCAGTTTTGGTAACAATTGGACAACCGGAATTAATAGTTACAAGAAAAAAATTATCTAAATATTATTTATCGAAAATTCATGTAAATACTTATATTAAAGAACGTTAAATTCTTTATTCGATAAATATAAATTCATTATTATATCTTCTATAGATTTAGAGATAAAGAGAGGCATATAAAATAATTTGATGTAAAAAATCTCAGATCAAACTACTACAAGGCAAGAAATTCAAATGTTTGTAATTGACACATAAATGTCACTGTCAAAAATATTTGTATGCCTCTGTCAAAAATATTTGTACATTATTATGAAGATTATGAAAATAAAAAAAAGTCAACAACGCAAAAGAATATACGTAAAAAAGCATATAAAAGGAATTTGCGAAAAAATGACGAATATAAAGAAAAAGAAAAGGAAAGTAGAAAAAGAAAATTTCAATATATTGAATATAAAGAAAATGTATGTATTGTATATAATTTATTTTAAAATAACCCATAGATTTTGCAAATAAATAAATATATCATCACGGCTTATTACCCATTGCTGGGTGTGCCAATCTGCTTGTACACAGATATCGGTTATGATGAAATATTTGCACCGTGCGAGCGCTTACCAGGCGTCACCTCACGGGCACTCATTGCTGGCGTGGAAAGTTCACCACAGGGGTCAATTTTGTGCCATTTAAAATTTGAAATACTTGGTGTCGGTCGGGATCGAACCCGGTTCCCCAGATTCGCGACCTGACACTCAGGCATGTAGCCAACGAGATTCATACTCGTATAAGTGTAAAATAAACCTTGGTATGTGGAATATTTAATATATAAAATAGAATTTATTCTCTTTTTTAATTCCCGTGGCAGTGCCTTCTCAATTTTTGACAGAGTGACACGGGTACAAATCGATTATGTGAAAAAAACAAAAAAATAAAAAGTCTTCGTCCGTTTTTTGTTTGAAGTTATGGAGATTTTTTCTCGGCATCTTTTTCTCCGTTCTGTTGTTTTTCATTTTCTCGTTGAATAGCAATCGTCTTTATCTGATTCTGCTTTATAATTAGTATTAAGTATTGAAATAGCCAGTCATCCCAGGCTATGCTATTGATCTACGCTCGATACGAATATATAGAAGATATATCGAAATTTTAACCAATCATCATTGGTAATTGATCAGGACGATTAAACAGTTTAAGAATTTTATCTTTAAGAAAGACAAAATGTTATATTGAATTCATTTACATTTTCAATAAATTATGAAATTTACATGTATGGTTAGAAATCTCTAGAAATTTCTGTTGGCAACTTAGAATATAGACTTAAAACTTAAAAAAAAAACTGTGGCCCAAATGATCGGTGATTATAGTTCGACTGGCATTTTTAAGGGTCTTCTTCTAGTCCAGATTTAGCTTCAATCGAATTAAGAGAAATTAGTAAAAAATAGTGAAAGTATATGCTTAATAATGAATATTAATAAAGAAATAAAATATAATTGAAATACTTCGGAAATAAGGGGGTTTTTGTTATAGCAGCTCGTCACTCATATGAATTCCATATATATTATTTTGATTGGCGACTCAAAGACCACCTATAAATATATAACGAATACCGAGTTAGGGGGTGGAGTCTACTACCAATGGAAGTAGACAAATTCAAATAGCGGACACGTGGCTACCAGTCCATTACTGTAATTCTCAAACAGTTTTTAATTGAATATAAATTTATTGCATTAAACTTAATAATTTTGATACACTTGCAATTATAAAGCATGTAGGCTTGTACAGTGTTATAATATTAATTTGTTTTATATAATAGTATATTAAAGAACGTGTTTTATAATTAACAAGTGCGAAAGAAAGTCTTATAAAATGAGTTCTTTATACTATTTTTTATATTTTGCGTCTTCTACAATAACATTTACTTACTCAATTTGTGATTATATTTGTAACCATTTGTACATTTTCATGTAAATAATCTTTCCTAAATAAATAAAAATAATAATTTCGACATTATATTATTAAAATGAATTGTCAATTAACTAAAAATAAATTAGATAAAAATGGGTTAAAGAAACGTCATCTAGTACCAATCGTCGAAAACAAAAAATTGCGTATCGAAATGAAGGTCATTACGATACGCAATTGCGTATCGTAATGACTTCATTATGAACGCAAAATATAAAAATATAATTTAAAAATAGCATACATTTCAAGAATATTTTAGATCCACGAAGAAAACAGTTTTATATATAAACTTATATTCGTGACGTCACATCTATATTTTCAAACTCGCTTATTAATTTTCACCTACAGTCTTAGTTTTACTGGTGCTTTCTGATGAAATTATATAAAAAAATCTGATGTGACCAGCACATTACCTTCCATCAGTTCTATGTATTTTGTATAAATGTCATACAGAAAGTTCCTTGCAAAAGATTATATTTCTTGTACATTACCAGAAGGCAGTTGTATGTATTTTATACAAATTCCTTACAGAAAGTTTCTAGCAAAAGATCCCATATTTCCAGTAAAATTATAACACAAACATACTGTCAACTATATTTGACACTGACACTTTTCAATCAGAATTTTCTTAATATAGCAGCTGTTTCCATAGTTATAGCATAGCTGGCTAATATATGATATTTAATTTCTTTATAATTTTTTAACTCTATATCCATTTAATATGAAGTACAAAATGCATTCAAATCGTATAGAGAATGAATTATTCTTTAATATTTACAATAACATCAAATGTGAAAAAATGATATTTACCATCGTTTTTTCAAGAAAAACTGTTAAAATCTTCAAATGAGAGATCTTGCATGCGGTTGACAAATTATGACCAAAATCTAATCAGCTCTTCACATGGATGTAACGAAGAATACATACAGACATCATCGTAAAAATAGTAAAATCGTATTCTAGGGACTCTAAAACGTGCTTATCAAAAACTCACCACCGATTTTTTTGACCAAAGACAATACCTTCCTTACTTAAAGGTGACGGAAGGTAAAAACATAACATATTTTTCGCAAATTTCGGAAATATACTTTGATGAAAAATCAAAAATTCTTACATGAAGTATTTATGTATTTTGTGACAGATACAGCATGTTTTACTCCTATATATCCATAAAAACAAACCAAAATAAAATTTCTAACTGATCATTTAAACACTCCTTCCTATTTCTTGCCCCTTACCCGCCTATGAATTTCCCTATATCTATAATGTCTCTACCGTTTGACACATGATTTCATTATTGTTTTGTCTATTAAGGAGTGGTATTTACATTAACAGTTCATTCGTGACGTCACATCCGTTATAAGGTCTCTCTTCTCCTCTCTGCACGCATGAGTACGTGTGTGGAGAGAGACACAACATCACGTATAATACACACGTAAGAATTGATAAAGATTGGCAATATAGAATCAAGGAAATTTTTACCGCAAACATGACTTTGGTTTTTGTTTGATAGTTTTTGTAATAATTTTTTTTAAAAGGTGAAAATAGGGATGTATACTAAAGAATGTACGGGGATTCCAAATTTTGAAACAGATTTGAAATATCTTAATTAGTTTTTGAGATAAAGGTGTTCAAATTTGATGTTGCTTTGTCGCGTGGCTGTTGACATTTGTGCAGTAAATGGATAACATTGTTTAGTTGTGGAACACTGTACGGTGCAACAACGCGTGTTTATAATAAAAATGTATGAGGGAAAGTGTACCTGAAACAGTTGGTAAATTCTGTGGGGAATTATAAGGAGTCAAAGTTGACAAAAATTAGTTTTTTTTATTCATACATGAATTTATTTTTTGTCGCATTTATCGTACAGGTCCGCATCTTAATTATTTTGTGAATTACAGGCTGCTAAACAAAAAAAAAGTTTCATGAATTTTTTTTATCATTGTTTAGAAGTTTATGAATTCATAACTCAAAAACTAAGGACTAAGGACAATTTGGGGGCATGCGTTTTATCAAAAAATAAGAGTGGTAATTTTTTGCATTTTGCAAAACTTTAAATTTTACTCGGCTTAAGATTACTGTACATACAAAATACAAATCGGTCGTAGAATATTACTGAAAATTATTATGGGGTCCTTCACTCTAATTTTGTTATTATTTTAAATAAAAGTTCATTTAATTTTGTAGAAATTCGTAGATAGTATTAAAAAGTCATAATAGGTTTTTCTATGATTTTTTGATTTTTATCTTCCGTCACCCTTAGTTAAGGAAGGTATTGTCTTTGGTCAAAAAATTCGATGATGAATTTTTAATGAATAAGCACGTTTTAGGGTCCCTAGATTACGACTTTACTATTTTTACAATGATGTCTGTATGTATGGATATAAATATTAAAAAATATTTTATTCTCTATACGATTTGATTACATTTTATACTTCATATTCAATGGATATAGAGTTAAAAATTTATAAAGAAATTAAATTTCATAAAGCAGCCAACTGTACTCTACCCATGGAAACATGTGCTTGTGTTATAATTTTACTGGAAATATAGATACTTTCTTTATGGAATTTGTACAAAATACATAGAACTGACGGAAAGTAATGTGCTAGCCACATCAGATTTTTTATATGTTAAAGTAGAAAAATATAGACCCATATTTTTTATATTGCATAAAAATTTCTAGAACGCGAGAAAGATGTAAAAGAATTTTGCAATTTGCCATGACGTCATTCCGTGACGTCACAACCCCAGCTAGAGCTTGGCTAGCAGAGAAAACTTGATTAACTATTAGACAGAAACAGTTGTGACAAGTGAAATTAGTTACAATAATAAATGCAATATAATAAAATAAATTATTTTATTAGGTATATTCAATTGTTCTCTTATTAAACACTTGATAAAACACGAAAGTTTAACCACAGTTTTCTTATGGCCCGTATGGCACGTATATTAACTTTGTAACGTCAAGAAAAATAATTCGGGGTAAAGGTAAACCAGGCAATCGTACAAACACCATCAAATGAAGTTACTGCGTTGTGTAACCTCGCTAGGGTTCTGACGTCTCTTGGCGACTGTTTTAAACATATGTATTCTTCAATTTAAAATTTCATTTATAAATACTATATAATTTATCATTACTTTTATTTTATATTAATATAAATTATACTAAAATTTATATGCAATACTTATTTCTTCAAAAGCCGTTGCCTTGGAAACCCCTATAGCTATCTTTCTCGCACCAGTTTCTATAGTAGGCTCCGCGAGAAAGATAGCAATAGTTGTGACGTAAATGTACAGATGTTTAAAATTTCAAATACGTATTTAAAAACGTTTTAAAGAAATTGTTCAATCATGACTTCTCAAACGATCAAAATGTAATTTATCGTGTATATGATTCTATGATTCGCCGATGTCAAGCATGCATACGAGTTCAAGGCGCGCATTTTGAGCACTTGCTGTAATTTTTTTAAAATTTCTTATCTTATTTCATATTGTGTTAACCTATTCCATGTTTGGTTATGTTGTTCTATGTTTAGAATTTATTTATTTGTCTATTTAATAATTGTGTCATCGTATGTTTTGTTGTCCAAATCGTATTCGTTAATATCAATAAATAAAATTAATACAAATAAGGTATGACTTTTCAATATAACTCTTGTTTTCCGAAAGTACCTTGATTACAAAAATTAAAAAATTTTGTGTTATTTATAGAACTTCAACCTCTTGTATTTTGGTAACTAGAAGGAATAGGACTTATGTTCATATGACATTTTTGGCTCAAAATGACTGTTAAAGTTTGTTACACTAGTCCTGAAACACTCTGTATATATGTTAAATACAAAAAAAACTTGTAGAATTTTTTTGTAAAAACATGGTTTTAGTTATTATTGCATTGTTTTTGCAATAAATTTTGTACATAAATGAAGATATGTATATTTATAGATAATTTTACCGTGAATCCAACGATGCAAGCAAAATTGTCCTAACGTTATCGGTATCCATGTTACGAACGATTTTATGAAGATGTATATAAGTCTTCAAATTGTATTTTGTTTATAATTAATTGTTATACAGTTTTGAATGTTAATACATACAAACTATTAAATATTATGAATATATATTATGTATTGGAGTATATACAATCATTTTTCTAGTCGGCTACTTTTAAGTATTGTATATTATTCCACTCAGAGGGGTGTCCAAACTCGCAACTCATCTGATTGTATCTCTAAGTATTTTGTAATTCGCTAGCTATAACTTATGAAGGTGAGTGTACCAGACTCAATATTTTATTGGTAAGTATAGTCTGTGGTGGGAATCCAAATTTATTGAACAGTTTGGGCCGATATGTTTTATTTTTTCTGTAAATTTTAAAGCGCCTTAGGCGAGTTTTAATAACTACCTACCAGGGTAGATTTATTACAGAATTTTGAATGTAGGAGGGACAATGCATTTTAAATTAGAAACTTAAGCGTCTGAGAAGATTTTATACCATGTATGAATAAATAGAATGGATTTATTGTAATAGAAATTGTAACAAACATAATTTGAAAAAAAGTTTTATAACAACATTTCCTGATATACAGGGTGTGTCTATGAAGACGCCCATCCCCTCCTTAACTTTTTTATTATAAGTAATAGAAAAAAATTGCTCATAAAAGTTTTATTATTTTAAATATGCTACTTAATGGCAGATGTAGATATTTTTTATAAATAGCAACCTATAATTATTTTACTAAAATATAAACCGCCATTTTTTTGAATTAGTTCTTATAATGTATTTGAAAAAAATCAAGAAAAATAAGTATTAAGAATATACATTTGACATAGCCACCCAGAATATTTGAAAAAAATTATTTCTCAATTCTTTTTTTCTTTATTTAATTCACATACATTAATAATAACTATTAACATACCTAGGAATTTTATGTATATCATAACTGCCGTAGATGTCGGTTTGATTTTAAGACATCTAAGGCTTGTTATGATTCATAACATCCGTGGTTTATTCAATAGTTTATCGGTTTCAGAAAATTAGGACTATATTAATAAATATGATTTTTTTAATTATCTAAAAAACTAATACATCGTTGAAAAGAAAAAAAATTGATGTGCCTAACACAATACCTCCCGCTATTTAATTTTTATTAATTTAAATATACATACTTACATATTTAGTTATGCTGGAAACTGTATTAAGATCCATTCCATATAACTATCGTTCTATTTACTATTTTCATTTTAAAACGTTACTATTATTAATTTGAAATGATTAGTTCTTTGACAGGAACATTTATCTGTCAGTTACATACATTTGTGATATGAACTGTGTAACCAAGGAGTTGTTTAAAGCGTAGGCTCCAGGATTTAAACTATAGATAATTTTATAAATTTATCCATAAAATATATAGAAAAAACAATTATACAAATCTGTAGAAAATTTAATAATCTTTAATTTTTATAATAACACAAATCTCGAAAAAGTAACATTTGAAGATATTTTTCGAAGAAAAACTATTTTAAACTTCAAGTAAAGTACCATTTCCGGTTATCTTATTTACACCAAAATCTAATGGCCTCTTCCCATGTTAGAATAAGGTAGAAATACAAGGTTTCAAAATTTTCTGAATGATAGTATTTGAGTTAGAGTGAAGGAGCCACACACACACACGCATACCTACGTACACACACATACACACGCACGCATACGTACACACACATGCACACACACATACAAACATATACACACACATACACACATACATACACACACATACACACATACATCATCGCGAAAATGTTAAAATTGGATTCTAGGGACCTTAAAACGTGGTCATTAATCAAAATCTCGATATGCGATTTTTAGCACGATGCCTTACCAAGGGTACCGGGTGGTAAAAAAGTTAAAGGGGGGGGCGCCTTCCCAGACTTACCCTTTATATGTAAAAAAGTCCACGTCTCATTTAATTTCAGAAATGCAGCGTTTCAAATATACTCTTTGTTTTCGAAAAAATTACAACAATTTTGCAATAATTTCTACAACTTTTGAGGCATGTTTTATGTCTGAAAATCCAACCTGTATCTTAAGATATCTCTCATATTTGCTTACAATATCTTCTCTCGTACGACTTGTAATTTCAGTATTGTACTCTGTTGTATGTATATTAAGCTAAGTATTTTTTTGTCAATTATATCTCGACCGGTTTCATTGTATACAATTGACTACATAACTATAACATCATAAGAAGAGAATTCTTCGTTTATAATCGCTCATGTTCGCCTTGAAACAATAAAGAATGTTTATAATTTTTATAAGAAATGTGTTTTTCTTGATAAATTTGGCAAAATATGTAAATTTTATCATTTTTGCGACCTGAATATTGCAAAAAATTGATAAAAGTATTTATATAAATTTTTTTGCTAATTTAAATAGAATTATCAAAGTGATAAGATAAGAACTGTGCCGATTTTTAGCGAGAATCAAATTATATTAAAATAAAAATTAATATTTGAACATCCACGCCCAACCAAAGACATTTATATTGAAAAGAAATACAAAAAGTCTTCTACGGATTCTAGCTATTATAAAACCTATAGGCTATAATTTACTACCATTATACGAAATCGAAATCTTTGACCACTTGAGGTAATAAATTTTAAATAATACAAGTTTTCGACATATAAGTTCCAGTTTTTTTAAGACAAAAAATTGGAGATATACACAAAATTGTTTATTTCCCGTAATAAAAATAATACGAGTCAAATAATTTCATGTTGTCAGAATTATTTAATAATATATACTTCCCTGTACGATAACACACAAATATATAATCTTTTTTACCTGTATATTCATAATAACGTTTTTACCTCCCGTAACCTTTAGGTAAGGAAGGTATTGTCTTTGGTCAAAAAATTCGGTGGTGAGTTTTTGATGAATAAGCACGTTTTAGGGTACCTAGAATACGATTTTACTATTTTTACGATGATGTCTGTATATATGTATGGATGTATGTATGTATGTATGTATGTATGTATGTATGTATGTATGTATGTATGTATTTATGTATGTGTGTGTATGTGTATGTGTATGTGTATGTGTATGTGTATGTGTATGTGTATGTGTATGTGTATGTGTATGTGTATGTGTATGTGTATGTGTATGTGTATGTGTATGTGTATGTGTATGTGTATGTGTATGTGTATGTGTATGTGTATGTGTATGTGTATGTGTATGTGTATGTGTATGTGTATGTGTATGTGTATGTGTATGTGTATGTGTATGTGTATGTGTATGTGTATGTGTATGTGTATGTGTATGTGTATGTGTATGTGTATGTGTATGTGTATGTGTATGTGTATGTGTATGTGTATGTGTATGTGTATGTGTATGTGTATGTGTATGTGTATGTGTATGTGTATGTGTATGTGTATGTGTATGTGTATGTGTATGTGTATGTGTATGTGTATGTGTATGTGTATGTGTATGTGTATGTGTATGTGTATGTGTATGTGTATGTGTATGTGTATGTGTATGTGTATGTGTATGTGTATGTGTATGTGTATGTGTATGTGTATGTGTATGTGTATGTGTATGTGTATGTGTATGTGTATGTGTATGTGTATGTGTATGTGTATGTGTATGTGTATGTGTATGTGTATGTGTATGTGTATGTGTATGTGTATGTGTATGTGTATGTGTATGTGTATGTGTATGTGTATGTGTATGTGTATGTGTATGTGTATGTGTATGTGTATGTGTATGTGTATGTGTATGTGTATGTGTATGTGTATGTGTATGTGTATGTGTATGTGTATGTGTATGTGTATGTGTATGTGTATGTGTATGTGTATGTGTATGTGTATGTGTATGTGTATGTGTATGTGTATGTGTATGTGTATGTGTATGTGTATGTGTATGTGTATGTGTATGTGTATGTGTATGTGTAT
The DNA here is from genome assembly GCA_963082715.1 of Harpalus rubripes. Classification (NCBI taxonomy): domain Eukaryota; kingdom Metazoa; phylum Arthropoda; class Insecta; order Coleoptera; family Carabidae; genus Harpalus; species Harpalus rubripes. The sequence continues at coordinate 39,066,699 of OY720461.1, read as the reverse complement.
GTGTATGTGTATGTGTATGTGTATGTGTATGTGTATGTGTATGTGTATGTGTATGTGTATGTGTATGTGTATGTGTATGTGTATGTGTATGTGTATGTGTATGTGTATGTGTATGTGTATGTGTATGTGTATGTGTATGTGTATGTGTATGTGTATGTGTATGTGTATGTGTATGTGTATGTGTATGTGTATGTGTATGTATGTATGTGTGTGTGTGTGTATATATGTGTGTGTGACGATTCTTTCGGATCGCATAACTCCAATACCACCTTTCAAAAAAATATTTTTTTGCGTATTCGTCTTCTTTACATCCATATGAAGAGCTGAATAGATTTTGGTTATAATTGCTCGACCGGAAGTACTCTAATTTTAAGATTTTAACATTCTTGAAAAAACGCTGTTAAATATCATTTTTTCGTATTTAATGTTATTATAAATATTAAAGAATATTTTATACACTACGATTTGGTTACATTTATACTTTATATTCAATGGATATAGACTTAAAAAATTATAAAGGAATTAAATTTCATTTAACAGCCAGCTGATTGACAGATGTCAGTGTGAAGTGCAATTAATGTAGTATATTTGTGTCATAATTTTACTGGAAATATAGAAACTTTCTGTAAGGAATTTGTACAAAATACATAGAACTGACTTTAGGTAATGTACTGGAAATATGGAATCTTTTGCAAGAAAATTTCTGTGAGGAATATGTACAAAATACATAGAACTGACGGAAGGTAATGTGCTGGTCACATCAGATTTTTTTAGAAATTGTTTAATTGATTACTTAAATTTTAACATTGTGTATCTCTGAAACTAATTGAGATATCAACATGACCGTTTCACCATTCGATTCTACGGATTTCTTACTATAGGAATCCATATTTTCATTTGATTAGCTAATCCAAAATCCATAAACAATTAAACGAAAATAGGTACAATGCAAAATTCGGAAATGGTCAAATATTCCACCAGCTTATTTTTTTAGGGAAAAGTATTACATACCCCAATTCAACCCTGTACTGTACAGGAAAAATATAAAAAATATTCTCTGGGCTTTAGTTTTGAAGATACGATTTTTTTAATGAAAATTATTTAAAAATTTTCTGAAATGTTAGCTGTATTCTTTTTAACCCAATTGAAACTCTGCTCAGTACGTAACTGAGTTGAGATGAAGCGAGTTGTGAGTTTATTCAGAACAACTCAAATCAGTCGTGTCAAAAAGAACTACGATATCCTTAGTTTATCTGAAGTGATCTGAGATGAGCTGAGATTTTGTCCAAAAAGAATACAGCTATTAGTCGGGTTTACAGGCCTGTATCTCCGAAAATAATTGAGTTACGTACCTGTACGATGCGGCATTTGATTCTGTGGACTTTTTTTACATATGTACTATATGTTCTAGTAATTGGTATGTTTGGTATCTTTTTACAAAGGAAATATCAAAATATAAACAATATAAAAATTAATAATTTTTATTTGGCATTATATGTCGTTGTATATGTAAGAATATTAGTTTAAAAAGTGCTTAATAGATGGCATAGAGATTAAATTTTGACAAATTAAATTGTTTGGTAGTTTTCCGTTATTAATATGCCAAATATTATACTGATAAATTTAATTAATAAAAACATTATCTTTTCAATAACTCTTTACATATTCAATATTATTTCAACATTCCAAATATTTTTATATATAATTAGTTCAAAAAATTTAACTATATTAACTACCTATTATGTTAACATATGTTAGTAATAAATACATAATTAATAATCGAATTTAATTGTCGAAAAATAACAACAAAATTCCGACAGGTGGTGAACAATAGACTAACAACTCCATTCGATAATTGTTTATAAACTGACCTACCCGACTCTTCGTCCTTGCACCGCCCACGCAAACAAAAGAAGGAACATATGAAACAAAACACTACACACAACTAGGACACTGCATTATCAACAAAAGACTATCATTTTTTCCCCAAAAACAGAGTACAAACGGAAAGTATGTTTGATAAGAATTGCGAGAAAAAATCAGTAAAAAATTTGCAAATTTTCACGGTATATATCAAAATTTTTTGCTATCTTATCGAATAAATATTAAAGAGGCTTTTATCTGTTTTTTTATAGACCTTGGTGTTTTATCAATTTGTATGATTTTTATGAATTTATAAATGCAAGATGCATAGTAACAAATAAAAATGTGATGCGTATTATTTTATCATTTTTGCCAAAACATGGTATTATTTTTTTTATACAATGTGAGATTAAAGTATAAAATTTAAAAAAAAACAGCGAACTCAACCGATTTTTTTTAAAAAACGCTGAATAACGTCAATTTTAGTTTTTAGAAATACACATTAATATGTGCGATTCTCTTCCCACTTTCATTTGTTGTTTAGTTACGTCATCACAAAAAAATTTAAATGGCAATATAGATTTTTAGTAGTGGAATCCGATAGTGATTTTTCTTCCCTTTATGATCATGCAAATAAATCATGAGGTTTCATAACAAAAATTCTGAAAAAACTGAACATTTAATAATAATGAATAATCATGATTCCTAGATTTCATTTTTCAGTTTAGAATTTTCGCTTATCATGTATTATGTTATTAGTACCATAATATCAACAATAAATGTTTTAAAGATTTGAAAAAATTATCAATGATAAACTATAGAATCTGATGGCTAACACAATACCTCCCGCCATTTAATCTTTATGCTTATGCTGAAAACTGTATTAAATCGTTATTATTATTATTTTGAAATGATTTTTGATAGTGACATTTATCTGTCAGTTACATACATTTGAAATATGAACTGTGTAACCAAGGAGTTGTGTTTGCTGTTTCTTTAAAGCGTAGGCTCCAGGATTTAAATTATAGATAGAAAAAGTATTAATGCAAACCCGTAGAGAATTTAATAATCTTTGATTTTAATAATAACATCAATTTTGAAAAAATAACATCTACAATATTTTTCGGAGAGAAACTATTTTGAGCTACAAGTAAAGTGTCATTTTCGGTTATCTGATTTACACCAAAATCTAATGCCTTCTTTCCATATTAGAATAAGGTAGAAATACTACATTTCAAAATTTTCTGAATGATAGTATTTGAGTTAGAGCGTAGACAGGAACCACACACACATACACACAGACATCATCGTGAAAATGTTAATAATTGATTCTAGAGACCTTAAAACGTGGTCATTCACCAAAATCTCGATATGCGATTATTAACACGATCCCTATACCTCCCGCTACCCTTGGTAAGGAAAAATCTGGTGTGGCCAACACAATACCTCCCGCCATTTACAGTCCGAGTCACAAAAAAAATATTAAACTAGTCCTTATTTTTGGATTAGCGAATTTTACTCTAATTTTGGCAGTATATTTCTTAAAATATAGTCTAATCTAATTCAAGTAACTACCGTTTTTGATAATAATATGAAGATTAAATTTTAAATATCGGGGTAGAATAGACTTCACTAATCCAAAAATGAGAATTAGCTTAAACTATTTTGCGAATCGTTCATTTTTATTAATCTAAATACATACCTACATATTTACTTATGATGGAAACTGCATTGATTTCATTTCCTATTGTTCTATTTACTTTTTAAAACGTTACTATTATTAATTTGAAATAATTAGTTCTTTGACAGTGACATTTATCTGTCAGTTGCATATATTGCGTAACCAAGGAGTTTTGTTTGTTTAAAGCATCAATCCACAAAATAATTTGAAAATACAATATTTCATAATTGTCCCCAAAATCGATTCCTGTCCTCAAAATTGTCGTACCTCCACCCCTTCGCGAATTACAGCCAATTTTGTTAGGGCACTTTCCCCAATTTTAACTTTTTTCATATGTTTAACTTCCGTTTGCAATAAAACAACTGCGAAACAAATTCCTGCTTCGTGTTCACTTGTTTCTCGTTTCAAATGTTTTGGAATTCACAGTAAAAACTTACAAGAAACCGTGAGAAATGGGGGTTGTTTTTTAAAAAGGGGGAATAAGAAATGTATGTATGTGTATGCAAGATGTAAAGTTTTCTCCCACGTAATAATGAAATAGATTTATGAATTTTTAAAAAAGTAACCCTCTTATGTACATATGTGAATGCGCTGGTATCATCAGCGTATGATGATACAGTATATCATCACAGACTGTAAATATTTTAAACTATAAATAATTAAAATTTTGAAAGTATCTATTTAAATTTCTTGAAAATTTCTTAACACGTTCGTCTATATAAGTTTAGCCTAAAGCAATACTACTTCCGTAAAACAGTATATGCGTCATAAGTAGATCTGACTACACTATAATTCTTTTAAAAAACGCAGTCAATTTCTCGTTTATAAAGATAGTGTATATAGCTCTATTTTTAATATATAAAATAGATTATAAGGTCAACAAATAATCATAAATGTTAAGTAATAGTATTGCAAAAATTTGCATTATCATTAAATTTATACATATGACCCACTTTATTTGAATAAATAAATATATTGTCACCAGTTTTTTATGTATTTCAAAACATAAACTTCGTGCATTCACAAATTTTTTTTCATCAATTCAAATTTTCTGAAGACTTTTTTTTAAGGCCGATCAAATTTTCTGTCTCTTTTCATGTAAGAGATATGCACAGGTAAACTCGATAGTCAAATATTTGGAAATAATGATTTTGGATGATTTACCGGTACTCTGGGAAGACGCCTCCCCCCCCCCCCTAACTTTTTAGTAAATAGAAAAAAATGGCTCATAAAAAAGTTTTATTATTTTAAATATACTATTTGATGGCAAATGTAAATATATTTATAAAGTCAGGTTTATAAGATACAACTACATATCAACTTTTATTTTTTTAAATAGCAACCTATAATTATTTTACTAAAATATAAACCGCTATTTATTTCTCTTTTCAACGATGGATTAGTTTTTATTAATGTATTTGAAAAAATTCGAGATAAATAAGTATTAAGAAATAATTCTTATTAAAATATTCTAGATAGCTATGTAAAAATATAACAATGTTATACAAAGCTAAAACAACAATTTCAGTAGTAAAAATAACTTAAAACGATGTCAAATATCATTTTTTCACATTTAATGTTATTATAAATATTAAAGAATATTTTATTCTCTATGCGATTTGAATGCATTTTATACTTCATATTAAATGGATATAAGGTTAAAAAATTATAAAGAAATTAAATATCATATATTAGCCAGCTATGCTATAACACCTGCTATATTAAGAAAATTTTTAATGAAAGGTGTCAGTGTCAAGTGCAGTTGACAGTTTTATTTTGTTATAATTTTACTGCAAATATAGGATGTTTTGCTAGAAACTTTCTGTATGGAATTTGTATAAAATACATACAACTGTCGAAATGTAATGTACATACAAGAATTTAGAATCTTTTGCAAGGAATTTTCTGTTAGACATTTATACAAAATACATAGAAATGACGGAAGGTAATGTGCTGGCAACATCAGATTTTTTTAATACTGCTATATCTCTTTACCTATTCATTTTAGCGCAAAAAAGGTTGTTCAGAAATTAAAAAGGCGTCCTGTAAAAGCAACATACATACATAATCATTCATATTTCACGAGATATTAATTAAATAAAATTTAATGTTCTTTTAGAAAAATCGTTAGAGTTAGAGTGGTTTGAAAAATTGGGTTTATACCTAAAAGAAATTATACAACAAATAAAAAATATTAAAATGAATATTTAATTCAGGTTACTTGTTTCATTTTTCAAGGCACTCTAACAATTTTTCTAAAGAACATTAAATTTTATTTAATTAATATCTTGTGAAAATTGAATGATTATGTTAGTAAGTTGCCTTTATAGGATGCCTTTTTAATATATATATATATATATATATATATATATATATATATATATATATATATATATATATAAACTGTAAATAGTTTTAATATGTATTACCAATAAATTTTGAAATAAACTATAGTAAAGTTTGTCTTGTACGTGTATAATTTACTTAATAATAACGTGGCTATTTCAAATTTTGAATTCTTTTATAATCAACGAAGCAACTGTTCGCCTAAGGCTACATACACTTCCTTTTTTCTATGATAGAATACAACTACAATAACATTCAAGTTTTTGACTGTTCTATTTATGCGTCGAGTATGACAGATTTTTGACGTAACATAAAAATAAAAATAGATACAATTTTTTTGCTAATTAAATTGAAAAATGGTTTCAGAATATTTTAAACTTTAAGGATGATTATATAATGTTGAGTAAATTGCAAACGGAACTTTAGTATTTAAAGATCATTTTTAAAGTTAAACCAGGAAGCAGAAAAAAGGACATCTGAGTATCATTTATAAAACGACCCCAAAGATGCAGATTTTTACACATGTGTTTTTTAATAGCTTCATTTCTTATATTTGCGTGTGTATACTCAGCTTTACACCCATTATTCGGTGTGGAAAATGTTGTATAGATGTATCATCATCGGAAATATATAAATATATCATCACGGTATATTACCCATTGCTGGGTGTGCCAATCTTATACATCGGTAATAATGGTGACATATTTGTACCGTATGGGCTTTTACCGGACGTTACCGGAAAAAAAAATCTAAATTTATTTCATAATATTTATTATCAAGTGTACATTTATTGTGCCACTGGCCTAAATTTTTGGCTCTAAAAATGTTCACTTCAATAATATAGTAAATATAAGAAATATTTATTCCGAATTTTGGAAAAAAAAATCTGATGTGACCAGCACATTACCTTCCGTCAGTTCTATGTATTTTGTACAAATTTCATACGGAAAGTTCCTTGCTAAATATTCTATTTCTTGTGCATTACCTTCCGGCAGCTGCATGTATTTTATGCAAATTTCATACAGAAAATTTATGTCTTAAATTATTATTTTGTGACGTTTTCTATATACAGTGTAATGTATCTGCAGAAATAAAAGATTTATTATTATTATTTCTTGTACATTACCTTAAAGCAGTTGTATGTATTTTATACAAATTCCGCATACAGACAGCAAAAGATCCTATATTTCCAGTAAAATTATAAGACACACACTATGTCAATTTCACTTGACACTGACATCTTTCAATCAGAATTTTCTTAAAATAGTAACTGTTTTCATAGCTATAGCTACTTTATGAAATTTAATTTCTTTATAATTTTTTAACTCTATATCCATTTAATATTAAGTATAAAATGCAGTCAAATCGTATAGAGAATAAAATATTCTTTAATATTTATAATAACATTAAATGTGAAAAAATGATATTTAACATAGTTTTTTCAAGGAAAACTGTTAAAATCTTCAAATGATGGTACTTCCGGTTGACCAATTGTAACCAAAATCTAATCAGCTCTTCATATGGATGTAACAAAGAAGTATACGAAAAAATTATAATTTTTGAAACTGTAGTATTAGAGTTATCGCAGACGAAAATTTTGTTACACACACACATCCACACACACACACACGTCCACACACACACACACACACACACACACACACACACACATACAGACATCATCGTAAAAATAGTAAATTCGTATTCTAGGGCCCCAAAGCGTGCTTATTGATTAAAAACTCATCATCGAATTTTTTGACCAAAGACAATACCTTCCTTACCTAAAGGTGACGGAAGGTAATTATACGTGATGCTTTTAAAGTTTGTTACACAGCTTTAGAAACACCCTGTACATAGACATACCTATGTATGTATGAAAGTATGTATATTTTTTTGTAGGGTTAAATATATTTTCCCAAAAAAAACTTTTAAATCAACCCTTTCAAATTCTTTCTCATGTAAAAATAACTTGCACAAAAAGATATATTCTAGTGTCAATTATATAAATCTCAAATTATGAAAATATCATACAATTCTCGTCCGTAAACAAACATATTTAAAGACCATATTCCTTTACCATCCTTCGTAGCATATGCATCGTTTCATATGGGCCTTTTTTTCCCCTTTTCATTTCCATATGTTCCAAAAGGGTTGCATTTTTTTACCGGAAATACTGTAGACGCCATTAACGGAAGAAGCTTAAAATATTAATTAAGAAATACAAATAAAATTTTATTAATATTTTTAAAGATGGTAGAAATTTTGAATCGCAGTTACTTCCGAAAAATTTTTTTGTACTTCATATCAAAAACATGTCTACAGCAAGCGAAGAAGAAAACATTGTAACTGAACATAAGTATGTTAAAAATTATTAATAATATATTGTAGATTATTATAAATAAAATTTCGTTTTGTATTTGACGTTTATGTGTCAAAATTTTGACATGTATATAAAAATCAATAATTATTTAACATATATTTTATATGGAACACAAAATTAAGTGCCCAAAAAATAATGGTAACAGTATGGACACAAAAAATTTTAATCATTTATATTTTATATGACATTTGAAAATACAACTGTCAAATTTAAACTACTTAAAAATGAATAAAAACTGATAAGACCTTTATTTACCAAATCTAAAGGTATGTACAAATTAAAATATAATTTTCAAACCCATTTTAAGGTCGGTTAAGGGCGAAGCAGATGTCATATCGTATAAAGATTTTCAACAAGAAGAAGTAATAATCCCAAAATCAATGACATTCAAAGAAGCCACTACTGGTCTCCATATGCTTGGAAAAGACGAAAGCGGCATGCGCTATGCATACCTAATGATTACCTGTACTGATCGGTAAATATACATCCCTTACTCATCGATTTACAACGATTTACAACACCCAATTACAACAAAATTACAGAAAGCTAACAGAAATATCCGTCGTCCTACAATTTGTTCATGTCCTTTTCCTGGATTTATCTGGAAATAAACTGGATCTGGAAGGACTAAATGTCCTTGACAGGATGCCATATTTGTTGTTCTTAAAAGCAGACAGAAATAGAGTAGAAGGAGCTGGTCTGAATCCTTGTAATCTCTTACAAGTAAGATGTAACATAAATAGATTTTTTTTGAAATTTGTCTTTAAAAGTTTCTTTATTCGCAAAATTTGGATCCGCGGACTAAAAAAATTGAAACTATGTTATAATATAGTTTGAAGTCTATAGAATCGAATTCCGCATTATACAGATCCGTAACTGAATTAGTTTAGAAGATATAGCCCCTTATATGCTTAACGGTTTTTGGAAAATTTTATACCAATTCTGTGAATATTTAAAAAAATATATATCTTGTATATTAAGGCTCTAGGAATTTTTTCAGTATTTTTCCCGTAAAATGTAGGTCCAAAAATTTATAATCTATTTAAAAAAAATTAAGTAACTTTATTTATTAATGTGTAAAATACTTTGAAAATTGTAAGGCGAACTTTTAGCGCAATTTTAGCACTTCTGGTGCACTTTTAGCACTTTTCGTGCACTTGTGGTCCTTTTTTAAAAATGTTTATTGCACTTTTTACATAATTTAAAATGTTTTGATACAATTCAAATGATCTTAATATGCAAAATACTTTGAAAATTGTAAGGGGAACTTTTGGTGCACTTTTATCACCTTTGGTGCACTTTTAACACTTTTGGTGCAATTTTAGCACTTTTGGTGCACTTGTGGTACTTTTTTAAAAATGCTTATTGCACTTTTTACATAATTTAAAATGTTTTTGATACACAAAACACAATGGCTCGTACCACTTGCACGGTTTTAACTAAAAAGCTGTTTTAAGAAATGTTAAATTTTATTATTTAATATTAATAATAAATAATATGAAATTTATCAAAATATGATTTTAAAGCAGAACATAGTTTGTATTCAATCAAATATTTTTTAAAAAAATCGTTCTTCAGACATAAGCACGAATATAAATATTGAAATTTGAATTTGACATTTCTTAAAACAGCGTTTCAGTTAAAACCGTGCTGTTGGTACGAGCCAATAATTTTTACTATCATTTTTCACCAAACTTTGAATGTTACCATTTTTTATATTTTTGTTTGTTAATAATGTATAAATCATACAATTTTTTTAAAAATAGGTGCACTTGTGTAATGTCCAAGGAATTGAATGCCATATTGTTCACGGCCGTAACTCAATTATTTTCATAGATGCAACCTTTTAAACTTTTACTTAACAATTATTGTCGTGGTTCATTATTTATTTTTATGTATTAAATTATGTTTTTTCTTTATTTCAGATATTAAATCTTAGTCGAAATAAAATAATAAATACGATTGGAGTACGGCAGCCTAAATTGGAATGTTTGGATTTGAACTGTAAGTAAAAAAATTAGACAGATATCAAATTTTTTTGGAGAAATTTTTGACAAGTACAAAAAATTAATTAGTATGTATTAGTTTTCGTGTTTATGAATATCGTTTGTTAAAAACAGTTATATACGTATTTAGCCAGTCTATAAAATTTTAAATACTAGGTGTGATCAAATTCTAAATACCAGTTTTATAATTTTAAATTCAACAAAACAGATTTTTTACCCCTATATTAATTCTTTCTCACGATTTTAAATTTATAAATAGTCGAAAAAACGATTAAAACTTCCCAAAAATAAGATTGATTAATCTGAAAATATCTACTACTTTCCGCTTTCTGTAAGGGATGCTTCTCCGTCTCGTCTACTAGGGGGTACAGTTTTTTAAGGGCTCATTCTATAAGCAAGGGTTCGCCAGGTAACCTGATCCATACATGAATTTTTTCCCAATTTCTTAGGGTAAAAAATGTTTCTTTCAATGATATATGATACCAATGATTGATGACAGAAATTGATCGATCATTTTTTAAGAAAAATCTTTAATTATTGACGCATAAAGTGTGAAATTTTATGGGAAAAAGGGATACGGGAAAATATTTTCTCATAATAATAATACAAAGAATGTTGAAAAGTTTTACTGGTTTTTTGGTTTTGTTACTTTTTAAACAATTATTCAGTATAAATGTATGAATGGTACGAATATTACGAAAATATTATAGAAATATACACAGGATATTGAATGCCGCATCGTACATGTCAGTAACTCAATTATTTTCAGAGATACAGGTCTTTAAACACAAGTAATATTTCGATTCCATTAATTTTCAAAAATGTATCAATCATATGAGCCCCGCTCTGCTTCATTTGGACCCCTCGCTTTAATTTCATTTTATTTAGTTAATAAATGATACAAATAATAAATAACTGATTATCGCGATTTTTTATTTTATTGTTCTGATGACACATAGCAGGATATGTTTTCTAAAATATTCTGTTTTAATGTAAAATGAAATAATATTTAATTTTACCAACTATTCAAGAAAAACTGAAAAAATAATAGTACTTTATGTACCAAGGGCGTTACGATGATGATAATGCCAGGAGGGCGACGAGGATGTAGCCCGAGGGCCAGGACCGCTCCGTGGGCATAAGGCGCCTTTGTGCTGTTATATTTTAGCGCTCCTACACCTCATGATGTAAAATTTGCAAATTAAAATTTAAACTATACTTTTTATTCTTCAAAAATGCTAGATTTAATATACTCGTATTGATGAAATTTTCTTAGATTCATTCTTGTAATCAATAGGTTATAATCAAAAGCGTTTGTTGCAATCAACAATTTTACAACAGATTTCAGAATTGTATGTACATTTGATACTTCGCAAAATGATAGAAGGTATTTAAATATTGGATTCATTGTGAGATTCATTCTTGTAATCAATATTTTTGAGTTATAATCAATATATTCATTGTTGTAATCAACATTTTCGTAGTTATTATTACAATATAACAATGCTAGAATAATAACGAACCGATTGATACAATAATTATTTTACTTATAACTAGAGCTCTAATACAAACAAATGAAAAAATATATGGTTCACTTCTATTACGTTAATTTGCAAGTTTTATAGTACTATTGTCTTTACGAATGAGAGCATTTTATAAAAATTTACTATTATTTACTTTACTGTTTTAAAACGGCGCCCCTCAAAGTCAGGCGCCTTTGTGTGGGGCACAACCTGCCCACCCGCACGGAGCGGTCCTGCCGAGGGCCTTTGGCCCGAGGGATAGATGTCGCCCTATTTTATGTGTCACTAGAATATGTGAAATAAGTTTTCATTTATAATAATTTTGATTACAATAATGTTTAATCTTTGGCGTTGCGAAGGACGTTGTTTAATTGTTTTGTTTATTATCAACATTTATTTATTTTTAAAACATCAACATTCTATATCGTTGAAGATGATGGAATGTGTGAATTTGATGTTTCGGAAGATATTTTATCGAAACGGTGTAAAGAAATTATTTTGAATGCATCTGCATACTTTGAGGAATCGAAACGCATAAATGTTCCCCTAATTATTCCATTCTCGTCTGTAGAAGATGCAAGTATTATATTTTGAGGTTCGTTTTCACATGACAGATCTCAGTTCTTTATTTATTATGCACTTATTTCTGAATATTATTACATTTTAGTGAGTTTGTACTGCTTTGGATGTGTCACATGTGACGGTAAATAATATCAAAAATAAATTCAAACGTGGATAAATATCGCCCCCAAAAAAATATTCATCCGTTACCGTTATCCATCAAAAATCTATGCGAAACATTGCAGTCTGCAATTCGACACACTTACTATTTAAATGTGTGGTGATAGTAAATTGCTTTTTAAGGCCCTTTTCATAATCAATTTTAAGTATTATAATTAAATTAAAAGTGATTTCTGTGTTGTGTTTTCAAAGCTGTTTTCTTATTATATTAATTGTTGTAATCAATTAATGTATTAATTGTTGTAATCAATCATTATTATTGTAATGAATTATAATTAAAAAGAAAATAATTTAAAGTCCATAAACGATGATCGGATTATAATGAGGGCATAATGAATTATTATGCCCTCATATAATGCCCCGGTTGTTATAGATATGTTTATATACACCATATCCTAGCAATAATCAGTTCATAATGCTTTAGTGAGACAAAAACGAATTTAAGTCATAAGGTTGTTGGTTTGGCTATATAAAATGTCTAAAATAATTACATAGTAATTTAGAATAACAATCGATGTTACCCAATATTGATAAATAATATGATATTAATACAACGATTTGTGTTACTGTTAAACCGTGAAATGTTTAATCTAAAGCTATATACTTAATTTTAAATTACGTTGTAATGTTGACAATATTCATTTTAAATAAAAAGTAAAGTTTTATTTAATTATTATTACAAATTTTAATAAATGAATTTTTAAAAATTGGGCCAACTGAAGCTGGACGGAGCTTATAGAAATATATTGAAAAAAATCATAACAGGTTAAAATTTGACAAACAAAAATTGTAAAAATTTGAGCGGTCTGAATTATTAAGATCTAAAATAAATATGTGCCGAAGAAGAAATGGTACTATATCATCATATATCATCAGTATCATCTATAAAATAATTGCAAGACGCTGAAATCATCAATATTTTGTGAGAAACTACCCGATAAAATATAAGGAAATACATTTTTCTTTGTTAATGTTCTCTACCTACGTTTCCTTCTTCAGGGGTGTTTTTTGCACCCGCTGTTTTCGATTTCAACCCTTGTGCGATTTTTAACAGACAGCTGTGTTTATTTTTAAAGGGTTTAAACAGGGATAGGGTTGCACATATGTAGTTTTTATTCCAAAAGGGTGAAAAAAATTGAAAGGATAGATTTTAAATTTTCTCAGGGTTGTGCGTCACACCTTGGCTTTTTTAATCAGTTTACCCCTTTATAAAGAAACGTAGGAAAAAATAGGGGGTTAAATATGGGTTTTCATGCATTAATTTTGGGAAATAACGGTCGCTACATCTCAGAAATTTGCTTGAAATTTTTGTTTCTATTTTTTAATTTTACTTTTTTTACTCTTTATAGCTATTAACTTACCTAGGAATGTTATGTATATCATAACTGCCGCAGATGTTTTGAAATCCAAGCTCGTAGAGCAAGGATTTTGACATGTAAGGCTTGTTATGATTTATAACATTCGTGGTTGACAATATTAATTAATATTATTGCTGATATTCTCTCGTTAACGCTACTTTCAGAATGCTGATTAACAGCACAATTTTTTTGACATATGTCAACATGACAAATATTCAAATTATGTACTTTATTTTTCATGTTTATTATTTTAGAATAAAGTAAACCGTATTTAGAACGATACGCTAACGTTATTTGTATGTATTAATGAAGAGCATTATACTCATTTTCTTTTCTTTTCATTTTGTAGACTGTATGGTAATAATATTACCGTACAGATACAGTTATTAAACTATTATTCACGAAAGATGACTATTCAAGGTCATTTGTTCGAAGAAAGAATACATGGGAGTTTACAGCAGTAGCTTAGCAACATTTTGTATTAGAAAGAGAAATATTATTTGACGTATGTCTATTTAATTTATGTGGTGTGACTGATATAAGTAAATAGTGGCATTACTTTCTAACACATTATAATAATAATAACGTATGTCGTAGATTTACAGATACCTAATTATCTACTACACTGCCCTCTGTGCTAATATTTACTCAGTGGCGTTGACGTTTAAATAAAATTATTATTACTTAGTTTATAGTTGAGATTATGTTTTTGAATTTTGCAAAAACATAACTGAAGAACATAAATCTTTCAGAAAGACATTATTTAGAAAGAAACATAATTTTCAAATAAATTATTATTTTTTCAGTTAAAATGAGTTCATAAATATTTCATGTTGCACGCCTATGTATACGAAAAGCAATGAAGTTATCTGCAAGTAATATTATATCAGACGGCTCACAAATGACTTTGAATAGTCATCTTTCGTGAATAATAGTTTACTTAGTTACCAGCCTACTTTTGTATATGTAAACAATGGATTAATATCCTGAAACCGGTAAAGTATTTTAAAATGTTAATATATTTCTGTTCAGTAGTCGTAACAAAATATGATGCATCCTTTTGAACTACAACTGACAAGAGACTTCGTTAAATAAATGTTATATTACTTGGTATAAAAAATTATAAAAAATATTATAATACACAAAAAGTAGGCCTTGAATTTTGTTTAATATTAATGAATCAAACCAAATATTTAAAATTAAAAAATATATGATTGATTTCAAGGTATACAATACATAATTTAAACAAGTTTTTTATTTATTTACGTACACAAACCCACTGTCAATTTTTCCCAAAAAATATTTATATTTCTACCTGTGTCTTATTCCCTAATTCTTGTAAAAACGTTACTTCCGTCTACTACCTGTTGGGAATCGATCCGCGAACCCTTTAGTATTAAGTTACCGTAAAAAATCTCGGTGTCATATTTACAAAATGCACGTTTTTCTCACACTTCCGAAAGGGTGAATTTTACATTTGTAAAAAAACTTAAATTACAGAAATTTTGTAGTATAAGGTTACACAAAAAGATGTGCGTCCCTTAGGCCTTGGACTAAGGAGGGTAGGTCAGGTAGAAATGAAACCAAAAGGACACATATAGAAATGGAAAGTTTGATCATGCTCGAAACAATAATGATAGATGCAATTTTTTATTTACTTTTAATAAATGTTATATAAAAAATCTGGTGTGGCCAACACAGCATCTTCCGCTATTTACAGCCCGAGTCACAAAAATATTTAGTTTTTTGGATTAGCGAATTTTACTCTAATTTTGACAATTTGTTTCTTAAAATATATAGTCTAATCTAATCCAAGTAACTACCTTTTTTAAACCCCTCAACAGGATTAAATACCAATTACAAAGTGGGTTCACATTCACACATATCCATGCCTTAGTGGGATTCGAACCCAGAGCCCCGAGGGCACTCATGACATGAGGCGTTGCTCTAATCATTGAGCCACCGGAACTATAATAAAATGAAGATTCAATTTTAAATACCGGAATAGAATAGAATTCACTAATCCAAAAATGAAGATTCGCTTAAATATTTTTGTGAATCATTAATTTTTATTAATCTAAATACATACCTACATATTTACTTATGCTGGAAACTGTATTGAATTCCTTTCCTATTGCTCTATTTACTTTTCCCTTTTTAAAACGTTACTAATATTATTTTGAAATGATTAGCTCTTTGACAGTGACATTTATCTGTCAGTTACATACATTTGAATAACTGCGTTTTGTTTTTTAAAGCGTAGGCTCTGGGATTTAAATTATAGATAATTTTATAAATTTATCCATAAAATATATAGAAAAAGTATTAATGCAAATCTATAGAAAATTTAATAATCTTTAATTAATCTCGAAAAAATAACATTTAAAGGTATTTTTCGAAGAAAAACAATTTTGAGCTTCTAGTAAAGGGCCATTCCGGTTATCCGATTTTCACCAAAATCTAATGGGCTCTTTCCAAGGCAGAAAAAGTTCGAAATACAAGGTTTCAAAATTTTCTGAATGATAGTATTTGAGTTAGAGTGGAGGATCCACACACACATACACACAGACATCATCGTGAAAATGTTGAAATTGTATTC
This sequence comes from Harpalus rubripes, assembly GCA_963082715.1. Lineage (NCBI taxonomy): Eukaryota > Metazoa > Arthropoda > Insecta > Coleoptera > Carabidae > Harpalus > Harpalus rubripes. Next base: position 39,050,202 of record OY720461.1, on the reverse strand, counting down.
TAGAGACCTTAAAACGTGGTCATTTAGCAAAATCTCGATATGCGATTTTTAGCACGATCCCTATACCTCCCTTACCAAGGATAGCGGAAGGTAAAAAGATTTTTGATTTAAAATTTTGCTTGCATTTTGAAATTTTGTTTGTAAAATGAATATCAATAAATAAATAAATAAATAAATCATCACGGCATATTACCCATTGCTGTGTGTGCCAATCTGCTTTGTACGCAGATATCGGTAATGATGATGACATATTTGTAACGTGCGGGCGTTTACTACCAGGCGTCTCCTGACGGGCACTCATTGCTGGCGTGGAAAGTGCACCACAGTGGTCAATTGTACAATAAAATTAAAATTATGTAGAAATGTCAAAAAAATCGAAACCTTGAAATACATTTTATGTTGGATTTATGCTGAATTTATACAGCGTAAGCCGTAACGTAACGTACTGTGCCATAACTTAACGTAAAGAATAAATCAATGCATACTTATGTGATAATTTATACAGACGTAAGCCGTAACGTGCCGTGCCGTAACGTGTCAAAACCCCAAAGATCGCCAACTTTTATCTTTCTACGTTACGGCACGTTACGGTACGTTGCGATATTACGAAAATTATTACTGACCTGCGCTATAGTCTGTTTTTGTGTGGCTAATTATGTCAAAGTTGGAATTAATAAATTAAATGGATATAAATATAAAAAATACTACATTACGAATAGTCTGTCTTGTATGACTTTGACTGACATAAGTGTCATGTGTCAAAGTTTGGATTAATATATTAAATGGAAATATAGTGCATTGCGAATAAACTAACGAACCTGATAAATACAAATCTGATGTACACTACATTTGTAACGACAGAGCATTAGCATACTTTTTACGAAAATGTACCGTAAAAGTTCTGTATAAAATAGCCTAGAAAAATCACGCGTTACGATACGTTACAGTACACCACGGCACGGTACGTTCCGTTACGACTGTATAAATCCAGTATTATATGTGTTTCGAGCGCAAATGAATATTGTCGATTTCGAGAAAATGCCACGCTCCTGCGTCGCCCGGCAACAACCTCTCAATCGACAATGTCCCATTTTGCGCTCTTAATACGCAAATAGCTATTATTTACACTTTGAGTTTTTACCTACATTTGGAATTTTTATCTACACTTTTTTTAATTTATAATTTTGCCAAACCCGCTTAAAGTTAGTATAGGTACAAAATAAAATATGTTATACTCGTACACGACGATAGTCTTTATATCGACTCGTGAATTAACACCTTTTACTTGTCAATAAAGTATATCTTTATCGTCTTGTATAATTTGTAATAGAAGTTTCTGAAGCTGTGGAAATTTATTTGTAGGATATTTTCTTGGATTCGAAGCTTCAATTGTTTTTTTTTTATTTAATCCTTTATTATTAAGATTTAGGATTTGACAATGTTTCGGCCTGGAATAAGGCCATTTTCAAGTCAGAACAATTGTGGTTTACATATAGTAAAATTGTGTCAAAAATAATAATTAATTTGATATTGGTTTTTAACAAAATTAAATATAAACCAATACCAAATTAATTATTATTTTTGACACAACTTTACTATATGTAAACCACAATTGCTCTGACTTGAAAATGGCCTAATTCAAGGCCGAAACGCTGTTAAGTCTTGTATAATAAATAAATATTATTTTTCCAGTTTTTAAGTTTTGGTCGCATTTTTGATTTTTTTTTTGTGAAATAGGTATCAATTGTACAATAAAATTATAACTATGCATGCTTATGTAGAAATGTCCAAAAAAGCGATTGACGCTATGTACAGATTAGTATCTAAATTAGTTTCAAAGTTATAGCCCTTTAAACACAATAATTTCTTTTTTAACATATTTCACAAATTTTGAGTATTACCATATTTCAAATATTTGTTGTAAATAATGTACAATTTCCCTAAAAATAGGTACAGGTATGCAGAAATGTAGAAAAAATCGAATAGTGCTACGTACAGGTCCGTATTTTAATTATTTTCAGAGTTACAGCCCTTTAAACACAAAACTTTTATTTCTCTAAATCACGAGCGCGGGTCATAGACTATCTCCCTGTAACTAATTCTTACAAAGTTCGTTAAATAAAATTTTCTCTTCCGTTTAACCCTCTCCACATCCGAACCCTTTGTAAACCCTTAGACATACACAGAATTCATTTATCAAGAGTGAAGGAAAAACGCATACAGCACAGTACAGAGTAGCCTGTTTATAAATACTATCCATCATCTAGACAGCTGTGGAAAATCTGTAAAATGGAGCCTTTTTTGTCAAAAAAATACCCGCGTTTTTAACTCGGAATAATATTAATGAGAAGCGAACGTTTTAAGTCTTGTAATGGTCCGTGAATTTGAAAGAAGTTGAATTTAGTAATGTTTGAATTTTTCATTTTTTGAAAAATATTTTTGTTGGCCATTCGTGTAATAATTTTTTTTGATGGATGAAATTATAGTTATATATAGATTGAAGTTATGCTCTTTTTAACCCCGAAACAGATTTGAATTAACTATTTTGGTTTAAACGTTATAACACATTAAATCTACATGAAAGTAGCACCACTTTTGTCGAATTTTGTTGAAAATTTCTGGTAGTACCAGGATAACAGAAATGAAAGAGCACTCGAAATTTAAAGTTTTTTAAAGGATATACGCTTTAGAAAAGTGTTGAAATATATGTAGGCATGTATTTAAAATATAAAAGTAAGATATATTTAAAAAATCAACAAAGTTTAGGGGTTAATGACGTTTTGAACAAATACTTATAAGTAAAAGAATAAATAATGTTTGAACAACTATTACAATCTCCAGAAGGAAAAGTCTAAAAACTGAAAACCGGTCATTTATACACCCCTAGCAATATCACCATTAGATTCTACGAGCAAAATTACATAAGCATACCAATTTTCATAATGTTTGAGTAAAATTTTAATCGTGCATACATGCTACTTTCAGGTAGCATATACGATTTGAATGCATCGTGCATAGATGCTACCTGAAAGTAGCACCACTTTTGTCGAAAATATACGCTTTAGAAAAGTATAATTATTAAAAAATATTTTATTCTCTATACGATTTGAATGCATTTTATATTTCATATTAAATGGATATAGAGTTAAAAAATTATAAAGAAATTAAATATCATATATTAGCCAGCTATGCTATAACTCTGGAAACAGCTGGTATATTAAGAAAATTCTGATTGAAAGGTGTCAGTGTGAAGTGCAGTTGACAGTATGTATGTGCTATAATTTTACTGAATATATAGGATCTTTTGCTTTCTGTATGGAATTTGTATAAAATACATAATGTACAAGAAATAGAATCTTTTGCAAGGAAATTTCTGTATGACATTTATACAAAATACATAGAACTGACGGAAGGTAATGTGCTGGCCACATCAGATTTTTTTCCAATTTTGTCAATTTTTGATATGCGCTCTCATTTTTAATTTTTTTTATATAAATAATGGATCAATCGTACAAAATAATTAAAAATAGGTATGCATCCAAAAAAATATCAAAAAATTCGAATGGCGCAATGTATAGGTCCGTAACTCAATTAGTTTCAGAGATACAGCCCATCAAACACATAACTTTTCCCGGATTTTTTCAAAATAATTTAAATATTAATTTTGTCGACAAAGCCTAAGGAATTTTTTCGTATTTTTCCTGTTATCTACTCTTTCAAATTAGGGGGATATGGATAGTTTTTATCAAAAAAGGGTGGCCATTTTTCCGATTTTGTAAATTTTTTATATGTACTCCCATTTCATATTTTTTATACAGATAATGTATCAAACGTACAAAATAATTAAAAGTAGGTAAACATATAGAAAAATGTCCGAAAAATCGAATGGCGCAATGTACAAGTCCAAATTTAAATTAGTTTCCGAGATACGGCCCTTCAAACTCAAAATTTTTCCCGCCGGAATTTTTTAAAATATAAATATTTATTTTTTTGGACAAAGGAGGGTTTAATTCTTATGTTTTAATAAAATATGATTAAAAATATGTTTTAGATAATTATATTGATGAAGTAGTATTAGTTCAAGAGGAGACTCCTAAATTAAAATTACTGGAACTCAGAGGTAATTTAATGGTTACTCTTCGTGGTGTATATCCTCCTTCGCTCGATAGTTTGTACTTGGTGAGTGCCATCTATAAGCGGTAGAATATACTATAACTATATTTGCTTATAATTAATTTAAATTTTTTAAAATATATTAATTTAAACAATATATTTAACAACTATATTCGTAAAAATAAATATATTGTTGAAAATATTATAGATATCTGTAATTGGCTTTTACGATGCCATCTGTATGTTGCTAGCAAAAGATTGGGTTTTTAAAATATCGGTATCTGATTTGCTACCCCTAGGATTTCGCTACTAAAACAGGGCTAACACTAGGCTTCATATTAGAGCTAGATTTATATCCATAATATATTGTTATAAATAATACATTTTTGATTATTTTAAATATATTATTAAAATTTAGTTTTACAGTATTTTCATCCCTTAAAATATTATTTTTTACCCTCTAAAATATGAAGGATAGTACATCAATATTAAATCCATTTTACAACTTATTTTTATTTTAAGTATAACTAATAAAATTTTATGTTTTCCCTACACATTTTTCGCATACCCAGGGTTGAAACTACCCCTAAATAGTTGTATATTAGTTTAATTTTATTTGGTAGTTAAGGGATGCAACAAGTATACAACAGTTGCCAAGAATGCTCGAGTTTACATTTAAATAGACCAATTTGAATTTCTAATATGGTTGTTTATTTTTACCTTTTGCTACAATTAAGGGAGGTATTGTCTTGAAAAAGCTTTTGTTATATAGTAGACAACCCCATGAATCCAAATTTGTGTAGTACAAGCTCGTACCTCTACTATTTTCAGAGATAATATTTTTTTTTGCACGATCGGGTTATTTTTTATATTTACCGATAGTGTTTCCATACAGTAGGTCTTATTTATAAATCAAATTACTGTACGGTAAGTGATGTGACTCACGTCGGTAAGTAATGTGCTTCACTTACCGTTCAGGAGGCAAGACGGTAATAGCTATTAACATACCTAGGAATGTTATGCACATCGTAACTGCCGCAGATGTAAGTTTGAAATTCGAGCTCGTAGAGCGAGGATTTTAAGACATCTAAGGCTTGTTATGATTAATAACATCTGTGGTTTGTTCAATAGTTTATCGGTTTCAGAAAATTAAGACATTATTGATAAGTACCATTTTTTGAAATTCCCTCATTAATGCTACTTTCAGATTGCTATGGTTAACAGAACAATTATTTTGACATATGTCAATAAGACAAATATTCAAATTATGTGCTTTATTCCTCATGTTTATTACTTCAGAATAAAGTAGACCGTATTTAGAACGATAGGCTAACGTTATCTGTATGTATTAATGAAGAGCATTATATTTTCATTTTATTTTATTTTCATTTTGTAGACCGTTGTTGACAAGTCAGTATGGTAATAATATTACCACACAGATACAGTTATTACACTATTATTCACGAAAGATGACTATTCAAGGTCATTTGTTCGAAAAAATAATACACATCACTTCATAGCAGTAGCTTAGCAACATTTTTATTAGAAAGAGAAAGATTATTTGACCTATGTCTATTTAATTTATGTAGTGTGACAAATATACGTAAATAGGCATTTCTTTCTAACACACTATAAATATTAATGACATATGTCGTAGATTTACAGATACCTAATTATCTACTACACTACCCTCTGTGTTAATATTTACCCAGTGGCGTTGACGTTTAAATCAAATTATTACTACTTGGTTTACAAGTTAAGTCTATGTTTTTGTATTTTGCAAAAACATAAGTGACAAATTTAAATTCTTCAGAAAGACATTATTTAGAAAGAAACATAATTTTCAAATAATTTACTCTTATTTTTTCTGTTAAAATGTGTCCATAAATATTTCATGTTGCACGCCTATGCATCCGAAATGCAATGAAGTTATCTGCAAGTAATATTATATCAGACGGCTCACAAATGACCTTGAATAGTCATCTTCGTGAATAATAGTTTACTTAGTTACCAGCATACTTTTGTACATGTAAACAATGGAATAATATCCTGAAACCGGTAAATAAATAAAAACAAAAATCAAAGCTTACTTCAAAAATGACAAATAAATTTTTTTAATATGTCAAAATAATTTTCAAATCTTATTTTTCTTTTAAATTTTGTGCGTCGATCGTGCAAAAAATAGTATAAGCATCACGAACGTTCAGGAATTACCGACCTCTGACAAAATTGGGACCTTCGCTTCTCTCAGTCCCCAAACATTGTCTTCGATCGGTAAACTGTACTTACCGTTTAATTTGCTAATGTCAAACAAATTGTAGTCATCTGTTTTGGACTTACGGAATTTTTTTTTCGGCACTTCGAATTTGCTGAAAATTTATTAGTTTTTAAGTAATTGTGTAATTACTAAAAATTGCCAAAACCTAAAAGTTACCGGCGCCCTTAAAATTTTTATGATACATGAAAGTTTTCATCGATCATTATTGTAGCTTTAACCGTGCCCGAATATAAGATGAAAATATGCGAAATGAACCGACGTGAACCGATGTGAAAGTTGAACAAAAAATTATGGGTACCCTTTTTTCAATGAAATATCATATGGCTGAATCTAATGCCACAAAATACAACTCGATATCTCTTTTAGTTTCCGAGTTACTGGAGTTACAAGCCCTCAAACTTAAAAAATAATAATTTTCCCTTTCCAACTTTTTAGGCTCAGAACCGAATTCAACACATTGATTTCGACACACTATACCCCTTAGTAAACCTAAGAGTCCTCCACCTAAGAGAAAACTTGATCCATAAACTTGATGGTTTCTCTCCAATGCCCAAATTAAAATACCTAAATTTAAGGAGAAATAACATAACAAAATTACGTCAATTCCGAAAGCTACAGATATTACCTGTTCTTGAAACATTAATAGTTAGTCAAAATCCAGTGGCAGGGGATGAAGAAGTTTTAGGGGAAGGGGCTAGGGATGCGGAAGAGGAAGAAATGGAGGGGGAAGAGGAGGAAAAGGTGGACCCTTTCCGGTAAGGCGGCAAATTTAAATAATTCATCTTTATACGAAATTTCAATAAATTAAAAAATACATATCTCAAAAACTAAGGTCCAGAGAAATTTTTGAAAATTTTTCCTGTATTCAGCGTATTTAAATTAGGGGGATATCATATATTTTACCCAAAAATCGATCAAAAATTTCAAAACAAGATTTATTGATAAGCACTCCATCGATTTTAGAAATTAAAATATTTATAAAATCCTTAAACTATCTACAACCACATTTAGAACTAAAAAAAAGTTGTTTGTTTAAAGGTGCATTCACAAATGAAAATTAGGTTTAGATTTATAGTTTATACTTTAGATTTAAAGACTTTGGCCGCATATTATGTAATGACTCCATTCACACTTCAGAATTTAGGGTCTCTAAATCCAAACCATAAAGCTAAACATTGCAAGGTCCAAACTTTAGGTTTATGATTTAGTTTGACATCACAAACTTCACCAATGAGAGCGAGTCTGAAATGATATAGATATATACACCCATCTTTATTTAGTATCCACTTGGTGGATTCGGCTTTTTAAACAAATGCGAGAAGAACATGGAGACTGTCATAACATAATTGCTCAAATATAACCAATAATGCCAAGCGAATGGCAGTTTCACGGCGCACAGGTTTCTTGTTGAGTACTGCTCTAACAATATTTTAATCTTGTTTTTGAAGCATTTACATATATGTATATCTGTACATATCAAAACTAATTTTCAGGTAATTTAAACTTACATTTGTGAATGACTTACTTAAACCTAAACAAAAACCATAAACCTAATTTTCATTTGTGAATGCACCTTAATGAGTTCCAACTACCATTTTCGGGTGTGACGACATAGTATCAACACCTTTTATATAACAGATAATAACATAGATATCAATGTATGTATCATGTATACAAGCCAAAATTTGCTGTACGGTCCCTATGTTATCGACTACATTGTCCTGCTGAATATGGCCTATCTTTCCTGCTGTGAACATCCTTTTCCTGCAGCCCTTCATCTGTATACAGCAGGAACGGGAACATATGTAACAATAAACACCATGAATATCCTATATTCACGAATAACTATTGTTATTGTAAATAAATAATAAATATATCATCACGGCATTTTACCCATTGCTGGGTGTGCCAATCTGTTTTATACGCAGATATCGGTAATGATGATGACATATTCATACCGTGCGGGTGTTTACCAGGCGTTCCCTCACGGGCACTCATTGCTGGAGTGGAGAGTGTACCACAGGGGTCAATTTTGTGCCATTTGTTATTGTCTCATAAATAAATATGAAAATGTAACAAGTAATAGATATTAATATTTTTGTTCACCATGTCTGTAAGAATTATTTTTGAGAAATAAAACTTGGCCCGTCCAAGTCTTCGACTTTTTAGAAACTACATGTCGCATATGAATTTTGAATATAAATAAATGAAAACGAAATAAAAATTGCTATATATTTTGTATTTTTATACCTATAATAGTGTAATTAAAGTTTTTAGCGTAAAACGATCGCCATGTTGTGACGTCAGCGTCATTACAGTCGTCCAGTTACCCTGTGAAAATGTTACTGTATAGTGGACCATGCATATTTTGCTCATAAATTCGCGATAGGCTTTACACATACTCTAACATACACATATTTAATATATCCGAGTATTTTTTTTTATTAAGATCAAAAGAAAATTTACTTATTAAATAAATTTGTATTATAATTTGTTTTAATTATTGTAATCTCAATATTTGTCATTGTTGTAATCATTTAGTAAATAGCAATGTAAATGTTGGATTACTTTTTATTATGAACTATGCTTTGATTATTGTAATCAATACTGTCATTGTTGTATTTAATAATAAATAGAAAATAGTTTAAATACTATTTTAATTATAATAATGGCACTTGGTGAGTATAATAACCTTCAATATTATATTAAATAGTCTTAAACTCACATTAATTAAAGCGAATGATTAATCTGATTATGAAAACGAGCAAAAATTATTAATTTTACTTACCTGATTTTTATTTATGTATAATATGTACTTTGGAAGTTTTTCATAAATTATCATTTAACACTACTCCTATACCTATTCATGTAAGTGAATCAAACAAATAGATATTTTGAAATGATATACATAATAACTATCTTGGACGGGCCCATTGGCCGAATTTTTAAAGTCATTTATCATGACTTAACTACTAGAATTTGTAATAATAATTAAATAAATCTTTACTTTTTATTTAAAATGAATATTTCCAACATTATAACGTAATTTTAAAGAAATTTTTTAGTTAAAGATTAACGCACGTCGCTGTATTATACTCTGTTCCATTCAAGTCATTCAGCAGATGGTGCTCGCATCAGCGCTAATTTTAAGTACCCGAAATTACATTGGGTAAACTTGTCTCTTGTCTCTATTATCAGCCAATCAGAGATTTCAAAACTATGCCATATTCTCTACAATATTGAATGGCTTAAATGAAACCCCACTTTTTATTGTAAATTACTATGTAATTATTTTAAACATTTTATTTAGTAAAACCTAACAACCTTACGACTTACAATAAACTCAACACTCAATCTGCAAAAAGCTACTTTTAACTTTTATCCCTTCATATACAAATAAGTATATTTTCTGCCGCTCGCAGCAGCAGAAAAAGTGTATGTCAGAATATTCAAACTATTTTTTTGGCGTTTGATGAAAATAATTATTTATGTAAAAAGAGTGACACACAAGCTTTATAACATGAGGTCAAGTATTTTGACGAGGCTTGCCGAGTTTCGGAAATTGTTGACCGAATGTCATAAAGCTGGTTTACACTTGTGTTGCATACAAGATTTTGTATAGGGCGCGAGCAGACACGTGACTCAAAGGACCTTGACGTGCATGGAATCAGCTGATTTGTGTGCACATGTCATTTTGACAAGAACAATGTCATGTTGACAAGACCAATGTTTTGACTTATTTTGATTTTGAATTGCTAAAATGTTAATATTTTATAATTTTTAGGCAGTAAAACACATGGAATTAAAAATAAAATATTTTAGTAGTTAAAAATCAAAATAAATCAAAACATTGGTCTTGTCAACAAGACATTGTTCTTGTCAAAATAACATGCGCACACAAATCAGCTGATTCTAAACACGTCAGGGTTGCTCGAGTCACGTGTCTGCTCGCGCCCTATACGACCTTTCCTGAAACAAATTTTAAACTTGACAGACGATCAAGCAGGTGTCAATTTAAACACCCAATACCAACCCAAGCAACCAAATGACGCGATATCGACGGATATATGACGCAATTTGTTGACGTGGTTGCGTGGGTCGAATCGACGTGGTTTAACGACGAAAATATGACGTCGTTTATAGACGTTACATAGACGAAGATTACATACGTGACACAATATTCAAGGAAGATTTAGTACATTTTACAATTTTTTTAAAACTTTTATCATTGCTTTCAGGTTCAAGAAACATAATTATCAAATATACTAAAATAATTTTTTTTTCGGTACACCCAGCAATGGGTAATATGCCGTGATCATATATTTATTTTATTTATATTTTTTTCTAGATAAAACAGCTATACATATATTTTACAAATGATTGAGACGGTCGCTGAACGTTTCTATAACGTGAACATTGACAAGTCAATATTAAACGTGTGTCGAACGTTTCTTCAACGTCAAAATAATGACGTCAGGGAACGACATTGCATCGACCAGAAACGTCGAAAATTTTACGTTAAAAACACGTCGCCTAAACGTCATCCATCGAGACGGCGATGTTGTGTTGCTTGGGAAGTTCACATTTGGCAGAAAACAGATCTGGGCCTCGATTTTGTAACTTTAAATTATATTTGATTTCAAATTCTGTCGGAATTGGATTTTCCCCACTACGAATTCTACTGCTCCTGACATAAAACAAAAATATAAACTTGACTTGGTCTCGTGGCTGCGTGCCTGAGTGTCTGGTCGCGAATCTGGGGAACCGGGTTCGATCCCAACCGACGCCAAATATTTCGATTTTTAAATGGCACAAAATTGACCCCTGTGGTGCACTCTCCACGCCAGCAATGAGTGCCCGTGGGGTGACGCCTGGTAAACGCCCGCACGGTACAAATATGTCATCATCATTACCGATATCTGCATACAAAGCGGATTTGCACACCCAGCAATGGGTAATATGCCGTGATGATATATATTTTTTTTTACGTAAACCATAAAATAATAATTTGATTTGAATGTCAACGACACTGTATAAGCATTAGTACAGAGGGCAGTGTAGTAGATAATTATATGTCTGTAACTCTACGAGATACGTCACTGCTATTTTTGGTGTGTTAGAAAGTAATGGCACCATTTATGTATCTGTCACACCACATAAATTAAATAGACATACGTCAAATAATCTTTCTCTTTCTAACACAAAATGTTGCTAAGCTACTGCCATCCTTAGCGCTTTTAGTTTTTGAGATATGAGCCGTCAAACTAAAAAAAAATATTGAGAAACAATTCAAATTTTGAATTTCAATTAAGTATTATTATCTTTTATCGTTTTTAGACTATCAATACTAGTGCTTCTACCAAATTTAAAACGTATTAACAAGCTTCCGGTAACCGCCCACGAACGCATATCCGCAGAACTGCAGCAGAACTCGAGATACATGGAAATCATGGACGAAGCTAGTTCAATAGAGGGTGACGTGGAAATATTCGGAGAAAGCGATTTTGGTCCGGAATAAGTTATATTTTATTCGCTAATAAATTGTTTGGTCCTAGATGTGTACATTAATCCAGGGTAGTACTTAAGATATATCTAAGGCCGGATAGTGAAAATCGATTTAGGAAACTGCTTGGAAAATTAAGAAATAGTAGGTTGATAATGAAAATTTACGAAAAGAAGCAAAATTGGAAAAGCTACAAAGAAAATTTAGTCTACTACCTATATAAATATTTACAAAAAAACACTATTCATAACAATAACGCTACAATAATAATAATAATAATAATAATAATAATAATAATAATAATAATAATCATTTTGTGATGCTCAATGGGCTACTTGCGTGCCATTTTTTTATTTAATATTTTTGAAGAGACGATAACAACTTGCTACCCATATTTTTCTTTTGGCAAAATTTTCATTAATTGGCCAGAAAAAAATTAATGAAATTTTAATATTTAAATTGCCGCCATATATGACGTAGAATTACGCCGAACCAATGAATGGCCATGAAGCAATAACATCTGTACGTCCAATAGCAACGGCATGTGCGGGTAATTTAAACATAACAAATCATCTGTTTGACGTTTAAATAATAGTTTGGAGGTTAATATTTTCGTCTGTCATCTTAATCTTGTGCGAGTATAAGCTAAGTTAAAATCCTTCTAAATCCTGCTTAACAAATCGAAATACGTAATAAAAGTAACAGAAACCACGCAAGTTCTAAATAATATAGAAGAGAGACAGTGACAGAAAAATGAACTAATGTCAAAATCAAATTAAAACTCGCACTAGATCGCCATCTACAGGTTACATTCTTAAATACGTATCCCTTTCTCCAGTTCAAAATAATGACGTCAGAGAAAATCTTCTTTCTTAATATATTAAAAAACATAATTTTTTTTAATTTATATTTTTACATACGTTCTTAACTTTACTTTACATATTTAGTGGTAGATATCGGATTTTCAGTACCACGCAAGTAGCCTATTGCTTTTTCCTGAAATAAATGTTTTTGAAAAGTGCCTAATTTAGCCGGAAAATGAAAATTTTGTAAATTTTAATGAAATATGAGACCCCCACTGCAATCTACAGGTAAATATTTATACTACATACCTAGAAATTTTGATAAAACATTAACAATTATTTTTATGTTTCATAACCTATTCAGACAGATTAAATATATTTAAATATTTTTTGACAGTATAATTTTTTATTGAGTAAAACCAAAAAAAATCGATTGATTTTGCATTGGTTAAGCAAAAATCAATACCAGTTGAGCAAAAATCAATACCAGTTGAGGCATCTTTCGGCAATAACATGAACTATGATTTTATAAATAATTTATAAATAACGATTTTTAAGTAATATTTTTTTATGAGTTTATTTACATTTAGCCTCAACAAAATAACAAATAATTACTTGTTAATTAATATAAACAATAATTATAATATTAAATGTCAAATGACAGTAACGATAAACAATCTTACAATGGGCATTGGGGAAATATACAAACAACACTATTTTTTCAGATTTTATTATTTGATACAGCTATATTTTAAAATAAACCATTTCGTATTAATTGTTTTAAAATATGAATTTGTTGCTTTTTGTCGTTAGTACTATTTGCAACCATCGTTGCACATAATGTCTCTACTTATTCTCAACAAACATGACTTTCATCAAATCCAGTACCGTAGTTAAAAATAATTGTTTTCAGAAAACATTCAATAGTTTTTTTTGGCTATTGTTTATATGTAAATCAACAAATATAACACAATAGTTTATAAAAAGTAGAAAAAACATTATTGAACTTTATTTTCAGAGAAGATATACTCGAGAATTGGTTAGCAAAAAATTCCTGAATACGTATTGTTATATTAACAAATTATTTGTGGTATGTGAAATATGAGAAGCGCCGGCGCCTAAATACCAAAATAAAAACATTGGAATTTCTTCAAATTTTGACAATGTATTATGATTTTTATATTAATTATTATTATCATATGTATTCTAGGAGGTTAATAAATAAAATATTACACATATTATCCAATTTTTATATTAATAAATACTATCTTTGTTTATATCCATTACAAAAGTGTACAAAAAAGAACTTTTTAATTGTTTATGAATATTATAAACATTAATTGTTAACAATAACTTATTGTAAATATTGTACTTATAATGTAGTTTGCAGAAATAAACATATTACATATTATAAGAAATAAATTAAAAAATGACATGACACCTTCAGTTTCCTCCCATTTTTTGCAATTTATTTATAAACTATAGTTATATCGTTAAAATCTTATACATTTCATTTGACATACTTATATTTTTTATTGGTTAAAATTTTCAATACCAAATTTTTATCAAAAGTAAATCAATTATACATCAGCAAATTCAGTTTACAATGATACTAAATTCTAGCACAAAAATACTAAATTAACAATAAAATTATTGTCTTCTAGACTATATTAAAGAAATTCTTCCCAATATTTTGTTCTTTCACGCAATCTCTTTGAGTTCTGACTTCTGTTATGCTTAGTAGAGTCTTCGAATACAATTTGGCAACCTTTTGCAAAATTTTCTGCATCGCATAGTACTTTTGAGATACCTGCAGATCGTTTTGTACGGTCCCCAAGTACCTATTTAATTTATTTGATATCTGTACTGGCCTGCATTCTTATTTGGCTGTAAACCAAAACTGAATTAAGTAGCCAGAACATACAAACAACCCCTGAAGTTTAGTCCTACGATATTTTATCCCTTAAACAACAATATTCTTCGCAGGATAACTGCAAACATTTGTAACGTTTGCATTTAGGTGAATCTTGTAGTCAGCTGATTTGCAATTCTATAAACAATGCATATTTAGTAATAACAATGCTATATAATAATTATTTTTTACAAATATACATACCCTATTATAATACATAATATATTGGTTTTATAACGAGTTCACTTCCACAAACCAGTTTTTCAAGTTTAGTAGGTACTCCAAACACAAACTGATTTATTTTATTATCCATTAGATTTGGAAAACTGGTTTAAAGCACCTAAAATATAACTTATTTGCATATCTGCTGTTTAAACAAATTTTTTCTTACCAAATACCACCTTGAAGTCAAATAAAAATTGCCTAAATTTGTTTTGTTTTCTGTTCTAGTCATTGTAGGTACAATTGTTTAACAATTGCCGTCAGCTGTCACTTGAGATTTGAGGTTATAAATATTGTTATTAACAATTGTTATTAACAATTTACAATTAGTTGTTATTCATTTTTTAAGCATAAAATTGAAAAACATATTTAAAAAATAATTTTATAAGTTAAAATACATTTGTTTAAATAATTTATTATAAACATTATAGTTCAGGGTATTCCGTACAGATGGCAGAACCTATATTGATTTTTGATCATTCAATACAAAATCTATCGATTTATTGGTTTTACTCAATAAAAAAATTAAATATCCAAAAAATACTTTAAACTACAATATATTTAATCTATCTGAATATGTTATGAAACATAAAAATAATTATTAATATTTTTTAAAAATTCCAGGTATGTAGTATTGATTTTTGTCTGTAGATTGCAGTGGGGGTCTCATATTTCATTAAAATTTACAAAATTTTCAATTTCTGGTTAAATTAGGCACTTTTCAAAAACATTTATTTGAAGAAAAATACTTAGAATTTAAAATAAGTGAGGTATTATTTGAAACTTTTTTCGATATTCTTTAATTTTTTGATCTGACATTCCGTTAATCAGTCAGCTGATTTGTTGATATATTATACATAACAATAACAATAGTAGTTTAAAGAGTATAAATAAGTAAAGACTCAATATAAGGGTGAAAAGGGAATCTAAGAAAAACAGAAGGCTGTATCAAATAATAAAATATGAAAAAATAGTGTTTTTATATATTTCCCCAATGCCCATTGTAAGATTTTTTGTTTATCGTTACTGTTATTTTACATTTAACATTATAATTATTGTTTATATTAATTACCAAGTAATTATTTGTTTTTTTTGGGCTAAATGTAAATAAACTCATAAAAAATATTATTTAAAAATCATTATATATAAATTGTTTATAAAATCATAGTTCATGTTATTGCCAAAAGATGCCTCAACTGGTATTATTTTTTGCTAATCCAATGCAAAATCTATCGATTTATTGGTTTTACTCAATAAAAAAATTAAATATTCAAAAAATACTTTAAACTACAATATATTTAAGCTATCTGAATGTGTTATATAGCATAAAAATAATTAATAATATTTTATAAAAATTTCCAGGTATGTAGTATTGATTTTTGTCTGTAGATTGCAGTGGGGGTCTCATATTTCATTAAAATTTAAAAAAATTTCATTTTCCGGCTAAATTAGGCACTTTTCAAAAACATTTATTTGAAGAAAAAATAAGTGAGGTATTATTTGAAACTTTTTTTGATATTCTTTAATTTTTTGATCTGACATTCCGTTAATCAGTCAGCTGATTTTGTTGATATATAATAACAATAACAATACGTGGTGTAAAGAGTATAAATAAGTAAAGAATCAATTTAAGGGTGAAAAGGGAATCCAAGAAAAACAGAAGGGTGCGTTTTGCAGAATTACATTTGTTTGTTAAGCATTATCTTTTAAATTAAATAATCTTTTAGTTAAATTTCCGTTTATATTTATAGGGCCGCTCCGTGCGGGCGGGCAGATTGTGCCCCGTACAAAGGCCAGACAATTCCTAAAATGATTTAATTTTTTCAGTACAGACGCCTTCTTTAAGGGGCTTAATTTTCATATGCCCCCAAATGCTCATATAAATAATAGGTAAAAAAATATATCGATAGGTATGGTGTGGAATCAGTGTGACGAAAAGCATCATTTGAGATTTGAAGTTATAAATATTATTAACAATTTACAAAAGATTAGTTGTTATTCATTTTTAAAGCATAAAATTGAAAAACATTTAAAAAATAATTTTATAAGTTAAAATATATTTGTTTAAATAATTTATTATAAACATATTAGTTCAGGATATTCCGTACAGATGGCAGAACCTATATTGATTTTCGTTCATTCAATGCAAAATTTATCGATTTATTGGTTTAACTCAATAAAAAAAATTAAATATCCAAAAATTACTTTAAACTACAATATATTTAATCTATCTGAAGGTGTTATGCAACATAAAAATAATTATTAATATTTTATAAAAATTTCCAGGTATGTAGTATTTATTTTTGTCTGTAGATTGCAGTGAGGGTCTCATATTTTATTAAAATTTGCAAAAAATTCATTTTCCGGCTAAACTAGAGACTTTTCAAAAATATTTATTTTAAGAAACAGGCTCAGAATTTAAAAATATTGGGGCTTTATGGGAAACTTTCTTTGAAATTCTGTAATTGTTTGTTAAAATGTTGGTGATGTTCATGTTTAACAGTGTAGAATTAAATATTTAAAAAATCAGAGAGTATACACGCTAGGGTAACTAAAAAATACTAGAGCCTAGTCATCAAGGCGGCAGAGCCACCGAAGATACACGATATCTTCCGAGTGGAAAATTAGACTCATTTTTTAAGAATTAATTTTTAAATCCTGACAAAAACAATTGTTAACGCACAAAACTCGAGTCCTTATATTTGTTTTTACCTTCCGTCACCTTTAGGTAAGGAAGGTATTGTCTTTGGTCATAAAATTCGGTGACGAGTTTTTGATGAATAAGCACGGTTTAGAGTCCCTGGAATAAGATTTTACTATTTTTACGATGATGTATGTATGGATGTATGTGTGTGTGTATATGTGTCTGTGTATGACGATTTTTTCGGATCCGATAACTCAAATACTACAATTTAAAAAATTATAATTCTTTCATATTCCTTTTCTTTACATCCATGGAGCTGCTTAAGTATATTATATTATACTTAAGCAGTTCCATGGTTGTGGTCACGCAGAACAATACGTTCTTAGCTCTTTTATACATTTGTGTATAATCTTTATATTTTTTATATACATTTTTACCTCTCGCTAAGAGAGGTATTGTATTCATGCTAAAAATTGCATATCCAGATTTTAGTGAATAAGCACGTTTTAAGGTCCATAGAATCCGATTATAACATTTTTACGATGATGTCCGTATGTGTGTGTGTGTGTGCGTGTGTGTGTGTGTGTGTGGATATGTGTGTGTGTGTGGATGTTGGATTCACGATAACTCAAATACTATAAGACATAAGACATTTTTAACTACGGATTCCTCAATTTAACAATAATGGGAAGAGTTGAGTCAGTTTTGGTAACAATTGGACAACCGGAAGCAGTAGTTACAAGAAAAAAATCATCTAAATATTATTTATTTATGTAAATACTTATATTAAAGAACGTTAAATTCTTTATTCGATATATATAAATTCATTATTATATCTTCTATAGATTTAGAGATAAAGAAATGCATATAAAATAATTTGATGTAAAAATTCTTAGATCAAACTACTTCAAGGCAAGAAATTCAAATGTTTGTAATTCACACATAAATGTCACTGTCAAAAATATTTGTATGCCACTGTCAAAAATATTTGTACATCATTATGAAGATTATGAAAATAAATAAAAAGTCAACAACGCAAAAGAATATACCTAAAAAAGAATATAAAAGGAATTTGCGAAAAAATGACGAATAAAAGAAAAAGAAAAGGAAAGTAGAAAACAAAATTCAGGATATTGAATATAAAGAAAATGTATGTATTGTACATAATTTATATTAAAATAATTATTTTGTAGTGAGACATGAATATATGTATTTGTATTTAAAAATATTTTTCGTTTTATGCGTACAATCAGGTAAAATATCTGGCGAGAGGTTATGTGCTGGCCACATCAGATTTTTTTTTATATTTTGACGAAAGCCATGAGCTACAGGTACAGGTTGCACTATTTTCATTTTTTCACATATTATGTTGATTACTTCAATGTTTAAAATTATTTTTATTATTCTCATCTCCTGAGGAAGGCCAATGTGGGGCGCAAAACCGATCGACCCGAGAATATAAATAATTTTTTTTTTTTGACTGAAATCCAGAAACTTCTTTCCTTCATCATTTTTTCTCTTATTCTCAAATAAACCCATGTAAAATTAAATGTTTAAATATTTCTGTAGTACAGTATATTTTATTCGCGGTTTTTTTTTTAAAGTTTGCATGATTTATAATTCCTATATAGGAAAATTTGGTTGAATATTAAATTTAAAAGTTTTAAATTTGTTTGAAAAGTTCTTTAAGTTCACATAAAACCTGTATTAAGTAATTTAACTTTCGATTTAGTAATTCAAATTTGAATAGGAACTTTGGAATAATTTAAAATAATTTTAATATTTATCCTTAACAATATAGGCTTGTTTTTTGAAAAAATAAATATAAATATGTATGTGTACTATACAAAATATATTTCTTTATATATTTAAGATAAACAAATGCCTAATATATCCTCTGAAAAATTATTAAAAGTCCGTAAACTATTATAAAATAATTTCATTGTAAACCATTTCATTTCTGTACGCGGAAAATCATCCTGTCGGTTATTTCCGCCCATATTCGTGTAAGTTCGATTTTCCCAGGATCCGGCAGCTTGTATATCCATCCTTCAGTCACATATTATCCTTTGAAAGGATAGTGTCAAAGCTTGTTGCGATAAACACGTCATTTAATCCCGCGTTTTTATTTTTGTTTATTATAAATAACACACATGTTTTTCAACTGTTTGGGGATGGTTTTTTTGTTTGTTTCAGTGCTGAAAGATGAGTGGAAGCATGCATTTTTTTATTTAGTATTTGTTTAATGCATAGCAATCGGAAATGATTAAATGAGTAAGTATAATTAGTTAGAATTTGTATAAAAATTTGGAGAAATTTTTTAGATTGTAAACAAACACTGACATAGCTGAAACACACTGAAAACATGCTGAAACGACCTGAATTTTGCCGTCGGATCAAGCTGAAATGCGTTATAAATGATGTGTATTAATTAGGGCCAGCTGTTTACTGAAAGTTCTGAAATTATGCTGAAACTGAAATATGATGTAACTTATACCATAAGATAAAAAATATGATGTAATCCGTTAAGACATATTTCAGGAATAATTTTTTATTTTTTCCCTGAAATTCGACAATTTTCAAAATATGTACATACATATTTTTCAGCCGACCATTTGCTGAAACATTTCAGGAATAATAACCCTGAAACTATAGACAAAATGAATAAAATTAATTTAAAATTACTATTAAAATATAATATTGAAAAGGATAGTATTTTTAAATAAAAATAGAGCGGTAATACAAAACGTTTTTATTATTTTTGCTATTACATGTCACATATCATGATTATTGATATTTATTCTCTATGGTAACAAATATATAAATGAAACTAAATAGGCTGTGGATATATATATATATATAAATATATATATATATATATATATATATATATATATATATATATATATATATATATATATATATAAGGTGTTAATTAAGAAGCGGGCCATAGGCGTTTAACATGGGAAATCAGTTTTTCCTTGCGCAAAAGTTCCCAATTAATTTTAGACAAAAGTGTTTCAAATAAAAGTTGTAGATAATTAAATTATACACCAGCATCACTAAACAGATTTTATTTTGCATGTTTAGTAACCTGTAAAATCCAAATTGAAATTCTATAAACATTGCTCATTTGTAGTGATAGCTATGGAATTTAAACAAAATTACAAAGAAATGCATATCGTTTGAACTGTCAAAAATTCGATTTTCAAATAAAAATTATTGATAATTATATTCTAAATCCTTAAAAATATTTTGATTTTATAATCTACATCTAAATTATTGCTTAGATTTTATTTATTTTTATTTTGTAACCTGCCAAATCGAAATTCTGACAATTCAAACGATATGCATTTCTTTGTAATTTTGTTTAAATTTCATGGCTATCACTACAAATGAGCAATATTTATAAAATTTCAATTTGGATTTTACAGGTTATTAAACATGCAAAAAAAAATCTGTTTAGTGATGCTAGTGTAAAATTTAATTCTCTATAACATTTATTTGAAACATTTTTGTTTAAAATTAAATGGGAAGTTTTGCGCAAGGAAGCAACAAGAGGGGGAGACTCAGTTTACAAGGTTACCCGACGTGTAAACCACGCTAGAGGCCAAATAAACCAAGTGTTGTTACTTAAACTCGGCCTCTAGCGTGGTTGACACGTCGGGTAACCTTGTTTAAGACAGTGCTATCCCCCTTGCTCCTGAAGATGCCCCATACGACTGCGGGCGAAACGTTGAGCTCTGACTCAAAATATGACACAGTCCATTCCCGGAAAACGAATATTTCTCAAAATTACTTAATGTTAATTAGTCTTGAGGAAGCCTTAAATAAAAGGCGAAAGCTTGACTAAATTCTCAAAGAATCAACATTTTTATTTAGGCCTAAATTAAAACACTGAATTACCCATTAACATTTCTCCTTAACTAATCGACACAGTGACGATTACACTTAACCTATATATATATATATATATATATATATATATATATATATATATATATATATATATATATATATATATATATATATATATATACCGTTTGTCTGTCTTAAAGGTGTACATAGGAGATTAACATGGGAAATCAGTTTTTTGCAATTTCCTGCTCGTCTAATTATTTTAAGCAAAAACGCGTCAAATAAAAGGTTTAGGGCATAAAATTCTGCATCTAAATCAATAAACAGTATTACCGTTACATGCTTTGTAACGACAGAAATTAAATATGAAAATTTAGAAAATTACGTTGAAAATATCGACAACCATGGAATTGAACAAAAAATAAATAAATGCTTGATGTTTTATCAAATTGTCAGAAACGTCAAATAAGTTAACTCACGTTGTGACAGATAAAACGTCAAGCATTTATTTATTTTTTGTTCAATTCCACGGCTGTCGATATTTTCAACGTAATTTTCGACATTTTCATAATTAATTTCTGTCGTTATAAAACATGTAAAGGTAATTCTGTTTATTGATGTAGATGCAGAATTTTATGCCCTAAAACTTTTATTTGACGCGTTTTTGCTTAAAATAATTAGGCGAGCAGGAAATTGAAAAAAACTGATTTCCCATGTTAATCTCCTATGTACACCTTTAAGATAGACACACGGTATATATATATATATATATATATATATATATATATATATATATATATATATATATATATATATATATGTATGTATTTTAAGAATAAGTATTATTGAAATACGTCCCAGAATTTTCAGGGCCGTATCGCATAAAACTACATGAAATATTCAATTCTATAATGTATTCATGCCATCAGGATGATACATGTTTTCAAAATTCAAATGACAAAATTTATATCTTTATATCACATGAAATAATATAGAATTACAAAATCCCATGAATACGATATTAGTTCCCTGTGTTTTTTTATTCGTATGTGGAAGGTTTTTCTTGCATTTTAATGGAACAACTCTCAACCAACAGCATTAACAACACAAGTAAAATAATTTAATATTAAGTTAGATTTGACCCTAATAAAATCTTTATTTACTCGTATATAGGGCAATTAATTTTACGGGCAAAATAAAATGTTTTATTTGAGGAAATAAAAAGCCAATTTCTCAATTTAGTTTGGGATGAGCGGTAATTTACTTGGAATATAAAGAATATTGGTATCAATATTTTCAATAAATTTTATTTGTCATAAAACTTTTATTAATTAACAATATTTTACTATTATTAATTCATCAAACATGTAATCAACTCTTTAATTAGTATAAAAGCAAACTCCATAAATACATCAGTATAGTAATATGTCGATTCCTAACCTTTCAGACGTTGGGAAAAACGTCATTCCTAACTGTAAAATGACAATGACCCCACTGGTTGGAAATGTTTATGTCGGGGTTGCCTAGCAACATTGTCATAGGTCGCTATAATAAAGTAGGTTAAACAAATTTTAATAGACTGTCAAAATATTAATAAAATGAGGTCATGCACGATTTTTCATTTTTAACTTTAATAGATAGAGTAATGAAAAATAATAGACCCGTATTTTTTATTTTTCCTCAAATCGATCTTTAATACTGACTATTTCACTCATTAATTTATAAGGCAATCAAAATTCAGGATTCTACCTAGTTACGAAGTTTCATTTCGACAAAACACCGTCACAAAAAATTTTTCGCACCCTTTAAGCCAATAATATGTCGTATTTTTCAAAGTAAGTGAGTTTTGATAAGCGAATTTTTTTTGACGTTTTAGAAACATATTGTTTACATATCTGTCAAAGTGTGTATATTTTCAGTGTTATCAGTTTTTATTAAAAACTAGTCGATTCAGACAGGAATCTATTTAAAACGTTGATAAAGCAAACTTAAATATAACACACAATATATATATATATATATATATATATATATATATATATATATATATATATATATATATATATATATATATATATATATATATAAATGATCACCTGATTTTTATTTTGGAAATAGTCCTTCGAATACCATTCATGGTTAAATTTTATCCTGGAAAATTTTTCCGATTGCTTTACTCGAGCCTAATGCTAATTTATCTCGTGACATTGATAAATTGCTAGGCAACCAACTCTCGTAACAATTTGAAAAATTTTCGGCAAAAATTTACCACTTATGGTATTATATATGAAAAAATTGCAATTAATAATGACAAAACGCGGCTGGTTTTCTCCGCCTCGTCCCTCGCCCAGTGACGTCAGCGTTTCATCAACGCAGCCATTTTGAATGTCATATTAGGTTAAACGTGAAAGTGACATTTAAAGATAACCTGAAATTTACGTAAGTAAGCATGTCGGTGAAACGGTGTTTTGTGCCATCATGCCGATATACTAGCGAAAATAGTGAGAAAATATTTTTTATTAGGTACGCGTGATATAAAAAAAATCGAAAAACAGTTACTGTATTGAAAAATACAGATTTGATATGCAACAAAGCAACAGTAATGAAATTCTAAAAATTGAAACTAGAAACTACACATAATGTACAATTCAACCTTGCTTTTTTAGAACCCGTAACAAATCCAAAATATCTCAACCCGATTAAGAGTTACAGCCCTTTAATCGCATCCCTGGTTTTTTTATTTTAGTAAATTTCTTACTAATTTCCTCAAAAATCACACCTTTAAAACTAAGACCCAGAAATTTTTTCCATATTTTTCCCGTAAACTTAAAAATAAAATTGATATTTTTTGATTAAATTTGTTGTTCCTTATAAATCAAAACTTTGTGCAATACTGCCCTGTATTCTATTCCAAATACAGCTAACTACATTTGGGGTTAATAAATATTCTTTAAGAAAGATAATGCACTCTATTTTTCAACCCTTAATTTATAACTTATTCATAAAACATTTTGATAAAGTGTCGCATATAAAATATATCTTCACAGTTGAATTACTTCACCCCCTATATAATATAAAAGAATGTGTGTCATTTGGTGATTTCTACCGCATTTTATAAGGGTAGATTTACAAGATTAAATGTTTTAAAAGGGTGGAAAATCGATGATAATTATTAAGTATTTACAATAAATTTCTGTTGAAAATTTTTAATGAAATTCGACCCTTAGGGCTTAAAGTCTTACAGGGGATGGTTTAAATTTTAATTTGTTAAGAAGGGAAGTTAATTAACTGAAATAATATTGACGATAGTACGGGATTTTCAGTTTTTTTTGGAAAATTATTATTTTTAAAAGAATAAATTATAATTATTACTCCGAAATGAAAAATTTTATTGCTTGAAGCTTTCTAATTACCAGTTTTTATTATCTTTATTTGCTCTTTTGATTTAAAGCCCTTAATTTTGTATATAAGACTTGGTATTACTCAAATTAAGGGTAGCACTTATTTTTGTAATTTCTCATTTTTCATACAATTTTAAATAAAAAAATAAATAATTATATTAATTTATTAAAAATTGGTGTACATGAAAAAGAAAGTACCTATAGGGATTTAAAATTTTTAATGCGCAAGTCGATCTCTTCTAGTTTTTGAGATACGAAGGACTAAACTTGACAAAAAATTGAGATATGTTTTAATGAATTTACAAGTTGTCATTTTTTACCTTCCGTCACCTTTAGGTAAGGAAGGTATTGTCTTTGGTCAAAATGAGTTTTTAATCAATAAGCACGTTTTAGGGTCCCTAGAATACGAATTTACTATTTTTACGATGATGTCTGTATGTGTGTGTGTGTGTGTGTGTGTGTGTGTGTGTGTGTGTGTGTGTGTGTGGATGTGTGTGTGTGTGTGTGTGTGTGTGTAACAAAATTTTCGTCTGCGATAACTCTAAAACTACAGTTCCAAAAATTATAATTTTTTCGTATACTTCTTCGTTACATCCATATGAAGAGCTGATTAGATTTTGGTTACAATTGGTCAACCGAAAGTACCATCATTTGAAGATTTTAACAGTTTTTCTTGAAAAAACTATGTTAAATATCGTTTTTTCACATTTAATGTTATTATAAATATTAAAGAATTATTTATTCTCAATACGATTTGAATACATTTTATACTTCATATTAAATGGACATAGAGTTAAAAAATTATAAAGAAATTAAATATCATATATATTAGTCAGCTTTGCTATAACTCTGGAAACAGCTGCTACATTAAGAAAATTCTGATTGAAAGGTGTCAGTGTCAAGTGCAGTTGTCAGTATGTTTATGTTATAATTTTACTGGAAATATAGGATCTTTTGTTAGAAACTTTTGTATAGAATTTGTATAAAATACATACAACTGCCTTAAGGTAATGTACAAGAAATATAATCTTTTGCAAGGAACTTTCTGTATGACATTTATACAAAATACATAGAACTGACGGAAGGTAATGTGCTGGCCACATCAGATTTTTATATATTTATTCATAAAATATAAACCAAATAAAATAGATTATTAGAAATTGGCATACATATAGACAAATGTATGAGGATTTTAAATTTTGAACAAATCTGTATCTTTTTACCTCCCGCTACCCTTGGTAAGGAAGGTATAGGGATCGTGCTAAAAATCGCATATGACCACGTTTTAGAAAAATAAATAAATAAAATATATAAATATGTCATCACGGCTTATTACCCATTGCTGGGTGTGCCAATCTGCTTTGTATACAGATATCGGTAACGATGAAATATTTGCACCGTGCGGGCGCTTACCAGGCGTCACCTCACGGGCACTCATTGCTGGCGTGGAGGTCAATTTTTTGCCATTTAAAATTGGAAATATTTGACGTCGGTCGGAATCGAACCCGGTTCCCCAGATTCGCGACCTGACACTCAGGCACGCGGCCACGAGACCACGTTTTAAGGTCCCTAGAATCCAATTTTAACATTTTCACAATGATGTCTGTGTGTATGTATGTGTGGATCCTCCGCTCTAACTCAAATACAATCATTAGATTTTGGTGTAAATCAGATAACCGAAAATGGCTCAAAAAATACCTTTAAATGTTATTTTATAAAGATTTATGTTATTATAAAAATTAAAGATTATTAAATTTTCTACAGGTTGGTATTAATATTTTTACCTTCCGTCACCTTTAGGTAAGGAAGGTATTGTCTTTGGTCAAAAAATTCGGTGGTGAGTTTTTAATGAATAAGCACGTTTTAAGGCCCCTAGAATACGATTTTACTATTTTTACGATGATGTCTGTATGTGTGTGTGTGTGTGTGTGTGTGTGTGTGTGTGTGTGTGTGTGTGTGTGTGTGTGTGTGTGTGTGTGTGTGTGTGTGTGTGTGTGTGTGTGTATGTATGTGTGTCCGTGTGTGTGTGTGTGTGTGTATGTAACAAAATTTTCGTCTGCGATAACTCTAATACTACAATTCCAAAAATTATAATTCTTTCGTATTCCTCTTCGTTGCATCCATATGAAGAGCTGATTAGATTTTGGTTATAATTGGTCAACCGGAAGTACCTTCATTTGAAGATTTTAACAGTTTTTCTTGAAAAAACGGTGTTAAATATAATTTTTTCACATTTGATGTTATTATAAATATTAAAGAACATTTTATTCTCTATACGATTTGACTGCATTTTATACTTCATATTAAATAGATATAGAGTTATAAAATTATAAAGAAATTAAAATTCATATATTAGCTAGCTATGCTAGAAACAGCTACTGTATTAAAAAAAATTCTGATTGAAAGATGTCAGTGTCAAGTGCAATTGACATATTCGTAGTATATTTGTGCTATAATTTTATTCGAAATATAGTATATTTTTGCTCGTGCTGTATGGAATTTGTATAAAATACATACAACTGTCGAAAGGTAATGTAAATACAAGAAATTTAGAATCTTTTGCAAGGAACTTTCTGTATGGATTTTATAGAAAATACATACGCATTTACGAAAATTCTACCGGTAGATACCGCATCTACACACTGTGTTCGAAAACACGAGTGGTAAAAGTTACCGTCTTTGAAAATTGTTAAATATCTTCCCAGTTCTATCTAACGGATTCATGAAGAATCTAATCTCAAAAAAAGGTATTGATGCAAAGCGAAGCGCGCGCGTTAAAAGTGGAAATGTATTCAAAGTAGGACTCTGCTCAGTTTGTTAACTACGTCAAATTTCTAACCTGTTTTAAATTTTCAAATTTTTTCATAGGTTATGGGTCTACCCTGTTTACAATTACCACTTGTATTCTTAAAATATTGATTCCGATAGCTATAACCTGATAAAATGCTTTTTACCGGTAACAGTTCACCGGTAGAATTTTCGTAAATACTTTATATAACTGACGGAAGGTAATGTGCTGGTCACATCAGATTTTTTCTATATATTTATGGATAAATTTAGAAAATAATATATAATTTAAATCCCAGAGCCTACGCTTTAAACAAACACAACTCCTTGGTTACACAGTTCATATCTCAAATGTATGTAACTGACATAAATGTCACTGTCAAAGAACTAATCATTATTTGAAATTAATATTAGTAACGTTTTAAAAAGAAAGTAGTAAATAGGACAATAGTTATATGGAAAGGAATTTAATACAATTTCCGGCATAAATGCAAGTATTAAAATTAATAAAAATTAAAAGGCGTGAGGTATTGTGTTGGCCACATCAGATTTTTTAGTTTCCGAGATATGAACGATAAAAACAACTGCATATACGAATGAGAATATAATTCATGAGTCACGTGACATGTTTTCCGCCAATCAACATTCAGAATCTCCCTATTTACATGTCTATCACAGCGATGATAAAAAATAATGAAATTATCACCTTATTTATATGCGTTACTAAGGGATTTGTTTTCTTCATTTGACATTGGCAGTTAATTTTGAGTATAAAAATGTTCGATAATTGTTGAATTGATATCAGCAACGATAAAAATAATAAGGTAATTGTCAAATTAACCATGTTGTAATACAATAAAGTTAGGTTAGCAGCACACACAATGTGTGACAAAAATTTATTATACTCGTATTCTCTCATTAAATATAATCTCGTGATATGATTAATAATCGAAAATATTGCTGGTGAAACCGAAGCAGCACATTTCACTCGTCCTTCAGACTCGTGAAATCTGCAACTCGGTTTCACTCGAGAATATCATCGATGATAATCATATCACTTGTTATATTACGTATGATAATTAAATTTTTTTATATAGTCATTTTGAACAAATTGAAATAAATTTATAATAGTTAGTTCGCATAAACAAAAAACTATGCGAATTGTAAATTTTTATAGCTCAAGTCGCTAGCTCTTTAAGTTAACGAGTCGGGCACACATTAAACTAGGTTAAAAAAAAATTTGGTAGGTACGCAATTATTTTGCTGCAAGTTAACCGGTGTCTAAATTAAATGTTAGGGGTTGTATACGTGTTCCTCACTAATGAGTCACTTAATTAACATCCCTTAATTACATCCCTCTTATATACATCCCTTAAAAGTATTTAATATCTCCGTAAATATTTCTCCTTCAACAGGCACAGAAGAAAAATTTCGAATGTTGCTGTAAGACAAATACTCCCAATCAATCTCCTAGCCTTCCTCCCACCTGGTGCTCTTTCACCCCCGACGTTTCACCCCCTGACAGTTCACCTCCCGCCAATTCACCCTGTCTTTTTACAAACGTTAGAAAATATATCATTTCTTCACTTGTCGAGACGAGACGTCGCAAACATTTGTCAATTTTTTCTCCGCCGTTTAAGAAACAACAAAACACGATCGTGGTCTGTGACGTCACGGGGTTGGAGGGTGAGTGTACGAGGGATGAATGTGTAAGAAGTGCGGAAAAGATGTGACACTTTTATTTGAATGAGAAAAATTATTATTTTTTGTTATTAAATTAAAAGGCTTAAAATCATTTTCGGGTATGCCAATCTGCATTTTTATTTGCAGATTTTAATAATGACAAATTTATAGTGTAATGGCGGATACCAGGCGTCACCTTAAATTGTGTATGAAAGAAAACCATTTTTTTACCATTTTGTTCAATTTTGAAATATTCGTCAAATATGTACCAATCGCACAAATAATTTGAAAATTATTATCTATAGGGCGCGAGCAGACACGTGACTCGAACGACCTTGACGTGCTTGGAATCAGCTGATTTGTGTGTGCATGTCATTTTGACAAGAACAATGTCACGTTGACAATACCAATGTTTTGATTTATTTTGATTTTGAACTGCTTTAATGTTATTATTTTAAAAATTTTAAGCAGTAAAACATGAACATGAAATTAAAAATAATAACATTTTAGCAGTTGAAAATCAAAATGAATTAAAACATTGGTCTTGTCAACATGACATTGTTCTTGTCAAAATGACATGCGCACACAAATCAGCTGATTCCAATCACGTCAATCGATCGACTCACGTGTCTGCTCGCACCCTATATATATATATATATATATATATATATATATATATATATATATATATATATATATATATATATATATATATATATATATATATATATACCGTGTGTCTGTCTGAAAGGTGTACATAGGAGATTAACATGGGAAATCAGTTTTTTGCAATTTCCTGCTCGCCTAATTATTTTAAGCAAAAACGCGTCAAATAAAAGTTTTAGGACATAAAATTCTGCATCTAAATCAATAAACAGAATTACCTTTGCCTGCTTTGTAACGACAGAAATTAATTATGAAAATGCCGAAAATTACGTTAAAAATATCATCAGCCATGGAATTGAACAAAAAATAAATAAATGCTTGACGTTTTATCAAATTGTCAGAAACGTCAAATAAGTTAACTTACGTTGTGACAGATAAAACGTCAAGCATTTATTTATTTTTTGTTCAATTCCATGGCTGTCGATATTTTCAACGTAATTTTCGACATTTTCATAATTAATTTCTGTCGTTACAAAGCATGTAAAGGTAATTCTATTTATTGATTTAGATGCAGAATTTTATGCCCTAAAATTTTTATTTGACGCGTTTTTGCTTAAAATAATTAGGCGAGCAGTAAATTACAAAAAACTGATTTCCCATGTTAATCTCCTATGTACACCTTTAAGATAGACACACGGTATATATGATACAGAGTGTCTCACAACTCGCGCCCCAGACGAAACTGACACTTGCCGACGACAATAGGTTACCAACAAATAGAAGAAAATAATTTGCGGCTGCTTGCATAACGGAGTTACAAGACTTTTAATCCACCAATCCCGGAACGATATCTTGAGGTGTGATGATATTATTACAAAATAAAAATGCTTGCTAGGTTTTAAAAATACTACTAGTGAGTTACAAAATTTGTTTGACTTACTGTAATTTTGACACTTTAGAGTTGACTTTTCACTGTCAACAAATTTAGGTTAGCGAAGGTGTCATCCGAGATCGTCATTTATATAGTACAGTGCAACGTGTTGTAGCAGCTGTGTAAAATGTGTTAAACGAAAATATTATTGTCATTTGAATTCTTTGAGATTAAAAAAACAAATGGTGGTTCTAAATTTAATTTGACACTGACATTTTTCGAAAACTACAGTTGCCCACACATTTTAAAGAAGATTTGATTTGTATAAAACCCTAGTAACGTAAAATTACGGCAAACATTCGTTAAAGGTGTAGGTCTCTGATTGGTCAATTTTAAGACGTCTTTTCTCGAATATCTTTTAAGCTAGATTTTTTTTCTTCGAAATTACACATCTGAGTGTAGTCTCGTGTTTCCTCATTCGTTCTGGGGCGCGAGTTGTGAGACAGCCTGTATAAGGGTATAAAATTTTTGACCATTTTGAGAAATATTATCATTCAATTATCTTTAAATAAAAATTGTATGAATTGATTAATAAATTTGAAAATATGGTTACGTATAGAGAAAAGTCCATAGAATCCAAATCTACAACGTTCATCGTCATATATTTTTTAGTTTCTGAAATATAGGCTTTGAAAGTCACACATTTTTTTGTTGAAGGCGTTTTCTTTATGTCACTGCAACATCGGTAACAAATATTTATCTTACTCTTCTTGTGGAAATAATAAACGATTATTCTTCTAATTTAATATAAAAACAACAGATTAGCGGAAAAAATAAATGACTAAAATGATGGATAACTTCTTTCTGACTGTAAGAAAGTTCCCGAAAATTAAGACTGTTTTTTCGACACGAATACGAACTTAATAAATGTTTCTAAATAAAATCTTTTTCACGCTTTGACCTTTTCTGAAACAAAATATACCCCGAAATTCCCACTGGGAAATTTCAGGACCCCGGAGGCTATTTTCAGGAACTGAAATCGGTATTAGAACAAATAAACTTAAAAAGGTTTGAAACGAAATTGAGAATTCGTACACACTACGAAAATAAATTGTTGTTTAACATAAACAAATACACAACAGTTTTGAGAATTTCCACACCCAAAACTAGGTAGATTTTTAAATTTAGTTAATTTACGTGTATTGAGATTCCAGTACATCAAAGCCCTAACATTGAGTGATTCCCTTTGTCAAGAAAATTTATGGTACGGTCCTGTATGCCCCGAACAGGGCCAAGAATAATTGACGATCGAATTCGCAGCAAATAGAAGATGGACAGACAGCTGAATTGCTTTTAACAAGTGGAATAGTCGATATAAAACAGTACAACCAAAAATTTGGAAGTATTTTTATTTTTTACATTTTGTTAAAATGGGTTGCTCATGGATTTGGCTAATTTTGGGATTCTTATGTAGAAAAGTCTGGAAAATTCAAATATGGCTACTGGAACTGTGGCCGTCATATTGGTTTTGTTTTACGAACCGTCGACCACAAATAATTATAATAAAAAAAAATAATGTTCATTTTTTAAACATATCTAAATATATCTGTTTGTAATTATTTTGCCAGCTTTGAAACTATCCTTAGTATACAATTCTACCCTGCTCTTTTCAACCCTTCTTTCATCCTTCGAAAGTTGCAGCCCTTTAAACATTCTCGTGTTTTGTGAAAAATTTTAAGCAATGTCTAAATAAAAAAAAATCATAATCCGCAAACGCATGCCCAGGGAATTTTTTCAGTATTTTTTCCATAATCTACAGATCTGAGTTAAGGGGGTATGATAGTTTTTCCCTAAAAATAAGAGTGGTAATTTTTTTTTCGATTTTAACATTTTTTTGTATTTGATCTTATTTCATAATTTTATTTTTAAATTATGTACCAACCGCACAAATATGAAAATACGTATACTTATAGAAAAATGTCCAGAGAATCGAATGCCGCAACGTGCAGGTCCATATTTTAATTCGTTTTATAATTACAGCCCTTTAAACACAAAAATTTTTGGTGACCTATTTTCCAACATTTTATTTTATTTATCGCCATTTTGCCAAAAACAGTCCATTATAAATTTGTCTAATTTTTGGTATACTTATATAAAATTGTAGAATCCAAAAATGAATGTTAGAATGGATGCCGCTATTTGGTTTTCGAGATGTGAACCAAAAACTGCCATATTATAAAAATGTTCATTTTTCAAACATCTTTATATAGTAATGAGACGGTTTCACATTTTTTTTTTTAAATATTTTAAATTAAAGTTTATGTAATATTATTGGGTCTCGTAGCCGGCCTGAGTGTCTGGTCGCAAATCTGGAGAACCGGGTTCGATCCTGACCGACTCCAAATATTTCGACTTTTAAATGGCACATAATTGACTCTTGTGGTGCACTCTCCACACCAGCAATGAGTGCCCGTGAGGTGACGCCTGATAACGCCCGCACGGTACAAATATGTCATCATCATTACCGATATCTGTGTACAGAGCAGATTGGCACAACCAGCAATGGGTAATATGCCGTGATGATATATTTATTAATTTATTTATTTAATATTTTTCATAGTAATATGAAAAATAATAGTAATTTATTGTTATTAGATAGATTCGCCTGAAATAGTCATGCAAAAAAAACCGCCCCTCCCCCACTCCTGTGACGTTGGAGCACATACGGTACGTCATTCGTAACCAATAGGAAAACAGTTTACGTTATTTATATAAATAAAAGTAGGCTATAGTTTGTCACATGTTAAAACGTATGTGCTCTGACGTCACATTCTGTTTCAGATCACGTGACTATTTCAAAATAGGGCACGAGCAGACACGTGACTCGAGCTACCTTGACGTGCTTGGAATCAGCTGATTTGTGTGCGCATGTCATTTTGTCAAGAACAATGTCACGTTGACAGTGCCAATGTGTTGACTTATTTTGATTTTACACTGCATTAATGTTATTATTTTACAATTGTTAGGCAGTAAAACATATGAAATTAAAAATAATAACATATTAGCAGTTAAAAATCAAAACATTGGTCTTGTCAACGTGACATTGTTCTTGTCAAAATGACATGCGCACACAAATCAGCTGATTCCAAGCACGTCAAAGTCGCTCGAGTCACGTGTCTGCTCGCGCCCTATATTACACAAATTCAAATAATTAATTTTAAAATATCTAATGGATATTTCGTGATATTTTTACATTTGAGGCTCTTTAAAGAACAATATCTTTTAAAATTTCGTGCTTAGAAGTTATATAAAAATTCTTGCAACAGCCCTATTGTTCCAGTGGTACGACAAATTTCAAAATTGATATACATATGTGGCTGAATCCACTACTGGTGAGTACGATACCCTACAACCCTTAGTTTTGGGTACGCACCCCCAGACACAATAGTTTTTCTGCATAAACTTTTTATTTTAAAATAAATATATTCCTTCTAGTAATAAATTGTGGTTTTGGCTTATCTCAATTAATCCTATTATAATCTCAGC
>OY720461.1:38860975-39010975 GCA_963082715.1 Harpalus rubripes | reverse complement strand
AGAAAATTTTGATTGAAAGATATCAGTGTCAAGTGCAATTGGCATAATATGTTTGTCTTATAATTTTACTGTAAATATAAGATCTCTTGCAAGAAACTTTCTCTAGGGAATTTGTATAAAATACAAACAAATTCCGGAAGATAATGTACAAGAAATAGACTCTTTTGCAAAGAACTTTCTGTATGTAATTTGTACAAAATACATAGAACTGACGGAAGGTAATGTGCTGGCCACGTCATATTTTTTGTGATGTCATCAAATCTTAAAAACAAATGAAAGTCGGAAGGTGAATCGCATTAATGTGTCTTTTAAAAATTAAAATCGTCGTATTTCAGCGTTTAATAGAAGACGGTTGATTTCGCTGTTATTATTCAATATTTCATATTTTAATCCCACACTGTATAATAATGTTTTAAAAAATATATAGTTTTATAGCTATTAACATACCTAGGAATGTTATGTATATCATAATTGCCGCAGATGTCGGTTTGAAATCCGAGCTCGTAGAGCGAGGATTTTAAGACATCTAAGGCTTGTTATGATTTATAACATCCGTGGTTTGGTCAATAGTTTATCGGTTTCGGAAAATTAAGACTATATTAATAAATATGATTTTTTTAATTTCTCTCGTTAATGCTATTTTCATAATACCATACTGTTAAATGTGCTTTAACAGTACTGTATGCTCAACCGATATATGCATCAAAACAGCCACGGCCGTTATTTTTTATAACAATACAATTATTAAAAATCATGTGTTCCAAAAAAAATCGCAGCGTCATGAAATTATCATGAAGAGCTTTCACCTGTCAACATGCCATAGAAAATAGAATTTTAAGAAGATATTTTATGTTATTATGAAAAATACTGAACGTCACACGGCTGATATACAAATAACAGACACGGTTGATTATAAAATCTCGGCTATCGCCTCGATTTTACAACATTCGACCTCATCTGTTATTTGCTACATATCAGCCTTATGACGTTAATAACTATTTCAGAATGCTATGGTTAACAGAACAATTTTTTTGACATATGTCAATATGAGAAATATTCAAATTGTGTGCTTTATTCCTCATGTTTATTATTTTAGAATAAAATAAACCGTATTTAGAACTAACGTTATCTGTATGTATTACTGAAGAGCATTATATTTTCATTTTATTTTATTTTCATTTTGTAGACCGTTGTTGACAAGTCAGTATGGTAATAATATTACCATACAGGTACAGTTATTACTTAGTTACCAGCCTACTTTTCTACATGTAAACAATGGAATAATATCCTGAAACTGGTAAATTCTATTTATCATTTTGCTAAAATGGGTACTTCATGTATTTGGCTAATTTTGAGTATACATATGTAAAAAATTCTGGATAATCCAAAAATGGCTACTAGAACATGTTGTGTCATCTTGGTTTCGAAATACGAACCCATATATACCATAAAACATTTTTCAAAAATTTGTTAATGTTTTCATTTTCTTTATCATCATTTTACCAAAATGGGTCATTCATAGATTTGCATAACTTTGAGACTACTTTTCTAAAGTTTGGAGAATCCAAAAATGGCGGCTAGAACATGCTGCGACATCTTGGTTTCGAGTTACGATCCAATGTATACGAGTACGATAAAGAATTTTAACAATACTCTGCTGATATTTTCGATTTCTTTAGAAGGCTTTGTAAGCTATACAAGCATCGTCCAAGCAAAATTGTCCCGAAACAAAGAATTTCTACACCCTTTGAATTTATATTTCAGCGTGACCAATAGCGTAAATGAAAATTCCTACCCTAAGAAATCACGACATATGTTAAGAGATATATTACATTGTTCTATCTCTTATATTCTAAGGATAAAAGAAAATGTAATATAAGAGATAAAACAAAGGCAAAGAAAAGATTATTAAAGAACCCCTATAATTTTTCTGCGTTATAATCATTATTTCCTGAAACTTTTCTGTCGGTTTATATATTGACATTGTATTACTTTCTAACTTATAAAGTTAAAATTTGAAACTAAATTATGAGGAAAATGTCAGTATATAGTACATAATATATCTCTATTGTCAAGAATACATTACTGATATTGCTGAAACTGAAAATTCTGTCAATACTAAACATATTACTAGAAAATGTCAACTTTATTGAATTTAAAAACTTCATTTCTTGTAAAGAGATTTTTTTGCATATTTTTCCCGCAATCTACGCCCTTTAAGGTGCATTCACAAATGAAAATTAGGTTTTTGTTTAGGTTTAAGTAAGTCATTCATAAATGTAAGTTTAAATTACCTGAATATTAGTTTTGATATGTACAGACATCTATCTATGTAAATGCTTCAAAAACACGATTAAAATATCGGCAGAGCAGTACTCAACAAGACACCTGTGTGCCGTGAAACTGTCAGTCTCCATGTTCTTCTCGCATTTGTTTAAAAAGCCGAATCCACCAAGTGGATACTAAATAAAGATGGGTGTATATATCTATATCATTTCAGACTCATTCTCATTGGTGAAGTTTGTGACGTCAAACTAAATCATAAATCTAAAGTTTGGACCCTGCAATGTTTAGCTTTATGATTTGTATTTAGAGACCCTAAATTCTGAAGTGTGAATTGAGTCATTACATAATATGCGGCCAAAGTCTTTAAATCTAAAGTATAAACCATAAATCTAAACCTAATTTTCATTTGTGAATGCACCTTGAATTAGATGGATGTAATAATTTTCATTCAAAAAGGGGTATGGTCATTTTTCTTCGATTTTTACGATTTCTGATTTTTGCTCAGTTTTTACCCGCTACCCTTGGTAAGGGAGGTATAGGGATCGTGCTAAAAATCGCATATCGACATTTTGGTAAATGGCTACGTTTTAAGGTCCCTAGAATCCAATTTTAACATTTTTACGATGATGTGTGTGTGTGTGTGTGTGTGTGTGTGTGTGTGTGTGTGTTTGTCTATGTGTGTGTGTGTGTGGATCCTGTTTACGCTCTAACTCAAATACTATCATTCACAAAATTTTGAAACCTTGTATTTCTACCTTATTCTAATATGGAAAGAAGCCATTAGATTTTTATGTAAATCAGATAACCAGAAATGGCAATTTATTTGAAGCCCAAAATAGTTTTATTCGAAAGGTTTGCGTTAATACTTTTCCTATATATTTTATGGATAAATTTATAAAATTTTCTATAAATTAAAACATGGATCCTACGCTTTAAACAAACACTACTTTTTGGTTACACAGTTCATATCTTAAATGTATATGTAACTGACAGATAAATGTCACTGTAAAAAAAACTAATCATTTCAAATTAATAATAGTAACGTTTTAAAAAGAAAATAGTAAGTAGAACTACAGTTATATGAAATGGGACAATACAGTTTTCAGCATAAATAAATATGTAAGTATGTATGTTTAAATTAGGTAACAAAAATTAAATGGCGGGAGGTAATGTGTTGGCCACATCAGATTTTTGTTTATGTCATACTGGATTCTAAAGCAACGTTTTTTGAACGATTTATAAAATTTATTAAAAAGAGAATGGTAATTTTTTCGATTTTTCCTATTCTTGAATTTGTTCACTTTTTGGTTTATTTAACACCAACAACTCTATAGAATTGCCATATAGTTGTATCTCTTGTAATTTTAGAGATACTAGTTCTTAAATTCGTAACAATGAAATCATTTTTAGTTGTTCAAAATAATTACTTATTATTTGTTGATATTAGTCCGGTTAATCAAATACATTAAAAAATTTGTTTTATATGAAGAAAAGTTCGTAGAATCAATAACAAATCTCTTTTAGTTTTGATATTTTAAAGTGCAAAGTTAAGTTTAACTCTTGTTAAATCTATTTGGTTTGGGGATGATTTTGCTGGTACATCTCTATATATTTTCTTGGATATTCGGACACCCCAATTTTAAGGGATGTTATATAAGGGTGATAGATTCTTCCGAAGGGTTGAAAAGGGTGAAATTGCTCTTAACTGTCTGTCCAGTTCTATAAGATTTGCTGATACGTCCGCTTCGAAAATTTTCGATTTATCGCGAGTGGAAAATATATATGATCTACATATTTTATTTCGACGATTATGATTGGTCGTTCCTTTTGTTAAATAAGCCAGTATTGGTCGATAGCTAATATACTCATTTTTTTAATTCCCATTAAGTTTTGCTGTACATACAAACTCTTGTGTCATCCATAATTTATTTCAAGAAGAAAACTAAGTTTTAAAACTTGCAGTTTTCAGCCACTCTTACACGGTTATATACAATTTACAGAGTCGTAACACAATATTTTTCTTTCCCTAAAGTTTATAAAGTTCCCAGAAATGTTTAGAACTATAAAACAATTATTATCTGCATAGTTCATATTTGACCTGAATACTCCTCTGGAATGTTAAGCCTTTAACGTTCATTAAATCTGTTAATGACGGTCCTGACATTGTTCTCGAGCCATGATTGGTCGGGTTAAACATTTCTATCCAACTTTGTGATGCTCTGATGTTTTAGACATTCCATAAAGACGAGTAATGTGGTAGATGAACAGATATTTTGGACATCCTAAAAACAATGGAAGGGGTGTCCAAAAATTCATAAAAATTTGGGGTTATACATAAGAAAACGTAAAATTCAATGCCATGTAAATATAGCATCGAATTCTGTCTGTATCTTTTTTTAATTTTCGAACCTAAACACAGATTAACTTTATGAACATTTTTACCTTCCGTCACCTTTAGATAAGGAAGGTATTGTCTTTGGTCAAAAAATTCGGAGGTGAGTTTCTGATGAATAAGCATGTTTTAGGGTCCCTAGAATACGATTTTACTATTTTTACAATGATGTCACACGTGTATGTATGTGTGTGTGTGTGTGTGTGCGTGCGTGCGTGCGTGCGTGCGTGCGTGCGTGCGTGCGTGCGTGCGTGCGTGCGTGCGTGCGTGCGTGTGTGTGTGTGTGTGTGTGTGTGTGTGTGTGTGTGTGACTGTGTCTGACAAAATTTTCTAATGCGATAACTCTAATACTACAATTCCAAAAATTATAATTCTTTCGTATTCCTCTTCGTTACATCCATGTGAAGAGCTGATTAAATTTTGGTTATAATTGGTCAACCGGAAGTAACCTCATTTGAAGATTTTAACAGTTTTTCTTGAAAAAACAATGTTAAATATCATTTTTTCACATTTAATGTTATTATAAATATTAAAGAATTATTTATTCTCTATGCGATTTGACTGCATTTTATACTTCATATTAAATGAACATAGAGTTAAAAAATTATAAAGAAATTAAATATCATATATATTAGTCAGCTTTGCTATAACTCTGGAAACAGCTGCTACATTAAGAAAATTCTGATTGAAAGGTGTCAGTGTCAAGTGCAGTTGACAGTATGTTTATGTTATAATTTTACTGGAAATATAGGATCTTTTGTTATAAACTTTCTGTATGGAATTTGTATAAAATACATACAACTGCCTTAAGGTAATGTACAAGAAATATAATCTTATGCCATTTATACATAGAACTGACGGAATGTAATGTGCTGGCCACATCAGATTTTTTAAATTTTGTATGGGGTATCGTGGCCGCGTGCCTGAGTGTCTGGTCGCGAATCTGGGAAACCGGGTTCGATTCCAAGCGACGCCAAATATTTTGAATTTTAAATGGCAGTAAATTGACTCCTGTGGTGCACTCTCCACGCCAGCAATGAGTGCCCATGAGGTGACGCCTGGTAAACACCCGCACGGTACAAATATGTCATCATCATTACCGATATCTGCGTAAAAAGCAGATTGGCACACCCAGCAATGGGTAATATGCCGTGATGATATATTTATAAATTTATTTATTTATTTAATTTTGTCATAAGTGCTCATTTTTTGTATATTCGCTGAATTTGAACCATTTAATAAAAAAATGATATATGTAAAAAAGTCCAACGAATCGAATAGCATAAAGCCCCCTATTTTATCTCTTCTGGTTTTCGAGATATAGATAAGTAAAGTTAATCCTCTGGAGAATTTTTTTCCGATTAGAATTTGTGATGATTTGTATCTTACCTTAGTCTGTGTCTGATATGAGAATCCTGTCGATATTTCGATTTTCCAGGATAATAGTATAGCAGGATATTTTATTGTCCTTTTGGAAGCAACAGGAGTCCCAAGACAGTAAAGAAAGTTACAGAAAGTGAGTCAAAAAGTTGAAACGAGATATAAACAATATTTTGCGAGAGAATTTTATTTAAAGGATAATATTCTTGTTATTTAGTTCTTTTATTCCTGTAATCCTTGTTAATGAAGCGGAAAATATCCTGAAAATTTGTAATTAAATTTTACATTTACGGACGGATCATGTCGGGGTCACCAATTTTTATTATTTATATCAAACGAATTTTAAACCAATCTTATATTTTATTCAATATTTGTTTTTCATGGCTCACTTGATTGATATTTCAGCGATGAAACTCTGAAAATTGCTGAATATTCCTTGCTGTAATAAATTTAAAAACGAATAAATGTTTTTGACGTTAAAGCAGCAATTTTAGAAAATTAAATTTGTTACCGAGTTTTATTCCATTATAAATTATATAAATTACAGAAATGAATTTCAGTATTTATTGTTTCAAATTTAATAACAAACAATTTTAGCTGCTAGGCGACCATCTGTGACAATTGAACTTCGCGCACGTAAGCGGTCAATGCCCTCATCGAACAATCGTTAGCTTTAGCAGTATGTATTTTACTTGCATTTTGCAATTCAAAATTAATGACTACAGGAATCAAAAATTTCTGACTATAAATTGATTAAAAATATGTACAAATATAGAGAAACGCATGTTGAATCCAAAATTGCAACGTCGCTACCTCTATTACTTTTTGAGTTATAAATATATATACTCGGATATGTAATTTCGAAGAAAAAAAATCTAGCGTAAAAGATATTCGAGAAACGACGTCTTAAAATTGACCAATCAGAGACCTACACCTTTAACGTGTGTTTGCCGTAATTTTATGTTACTAGGGTTTTATACAAATCAAATCTTTTTTAAAATGTGTGGGCGACTGTAGTTTTCGAAAAATGTCAGTGTCAAATTAAATTTTGCAAGGTGAATAAAAAAGGCAAATCCTTACCATGTATTCAGCCGCTGATTACTTAGAAATGATTATAATTTTCGGAGAATGTGGACGTAACGCCAGAGAGGCAGCACGAGTCTATTCGGAGCGTTTTCCGGATAGAAATCTTGCTAACCTAAATTTGTTGACAGTGAAGTCAACTCTAAAGTGTCAAAATTACAGTAAGTCAAACAAATTTTGTAACTTACTAGTAGTATTTTTAAAACCTAGCAACCAGTTTTATTTTGTAATAATATCATCACACCTCATGATATCCTTCCGGGATTGGTGGATTAAAAAGTCTTGTAACTCCGTTATGCAAGCAGCCGCAAATTATTTTCTTCTATTTGTTGGCAACCTAATGTCGTCGGCAAGTGTCAGTTTCGTCTGGGGCGCGAGTTGTGAGACACCCTATATATATATATATATATATATATATATATATATATATATATATATATATATATATATATATATATATATATATATATATGTATATAAATAAATAAATTTATTTAGAAATTTAGAATTTAGGCCCCCAAAAATATGCAATTAAAATAATTTATTCGTAGATATAAGACTAGTACTCGGAAAATTTTGAAAATTGTCATATTTATACAGAGTGTCTCACAACTCGCGCCCCAGACGAAACTGACACTTGCCGACGGCAATAGGCTGCCAACAAATAGAAGAAAATAATTTGCGGCTGCTTGCATAACGGAGTTACAAGACTTTTTAATTCTCCAATCCCGGAAGGATATCTTGAGGTGTGATGATATTATTACAAAATAAAACTGGTTGCTGGGCTTTAAAAATACTACTAGTAAGTTACAAAATTTGTTTGACTTACTGTAATTTTGATACTTTAGAGTTGACTTTTCACTGTCAACAAATTTAGGTTAGCGATGATCCACAAGATTTCTATCCGGAAAACGTTCCGAATAGACTCGTGCCGCCTCTCTGGCGTTACGTCCACATTCTCCGAAAATTATAATCATTTCTAAGTAATCAGCGGCTGAATACATGATAAGGATTTGCCTTTTTTATTCACCTTGTCAAATTTAATTTGACACTGACATTTTTCGAAAACTACAGTCGCCCACACATTTTAAAGAAGATTTGATTTGTATAAAACCCTAGTAACGTAAAATTTCGGCAAACACACGTTAAAGGTGTAGGTCTCTGATTGGTCAATTTTAAGACGTCTTTTCTCGAATATCTTTTAAGCTAGATTTTTTTCTTCGAAATTACACATCCAAGTGCAGTCTCGTGTTTCCTCATTCGCTCTGGGGCGCGAGTTGTGAGACAGCCTGTATAAGCAATTACGTAGAATCCAATGGTGTTATCGATAAATTTGTACCTCTACCCATTTTTGGGTAATAAATAACCACTAATAAATTGGTGGGAGGTACGGTCTTAATTTCGATTCCTTGAGTCAAAGTACATATGTGTACCAATTTTTATCAAAATATTCCTATAGAAATATTTTTAATTAAATATTTTATAAAATAGCAGAAATCGCAATTTAATCAACTACGTATATTCTGTCTTAAAAAATGTATTTAATTTCTGTTATTGTTTGAAATATCAGTCTGAAATTTGGTTTGGTGGTAGATAATACATTATAAATTTATTATGTAATTATAACACATAATTAATTAGAGCAGAGATCCCAAAAATGTTTCCTTAAAAATTAAAATATATGTAACTGTTGAACCATATGAAAATTGGGATGAAATTTGGTATATGTATTAAAACAATTATGTATAATCGTAGGTAGTTCTTATTTATACCAGTGGCATTCAAAAAATTTCAATAACGTATAGAACTAAAAATTAATACAGGGATAATTGAAATATTAGAAATTTAATGTGTAATTAGAGTTTGTAATTATTTATACCAGAAGTACCAAAAATGTTTGATTAAAAATGAAAATTTGTATATCTTTTGACCAGTTTGAAATATCGAAGTATAATTTAGAACATATACTAACTAAATTTATAATTTGTATCAGTGGTACCAAACAAATTATACAAAATTCTGTTATTTTTGTTATCCAGTCGCATTCCGTCTAGTGAGCGTTGCCTAATGAATCTTTACCCCCACTCCAAATACCCCTACCACTGAGTATGGATTTTCCATAGCCTACTCTTCGGACCAGATTTTTATGA
Source organism: Harpalus rubripes (assembly GCA_963082715.1). Classification (NCBI taxonomy): domain Eukaryota; kingdom Metazoa; phylum Arthropoda; class Insecta; order Coleoptera; family Carabidae; genus Harpalus; species Harpalus rubripes. The sequence goes on along the minus strand of OY720461.1, from coordinate 39,001,684 downwards.
TTTGTGATACATACATTTTTTATTAACGTCCAAATATAAATTGAAGGCATAAGAGAATAATTGTCATTGGTTTAAATATGACAAGTGAACATCGCCGACAAATGGGAATACCGGAAATTGGATTGAGATGAATTATTCAACTGTTTAATCAACTTAGCCATGCTTTATTACAAATGAAATCTGCCGAAAACAATTGTATATTAGGGGAAAAATTTATTTAAAAATTGTGTAGTAGGTTGTGCGTTCATGTTCAAGTTATACTGATGTTCGTTTGTTGCTTCAGGCTTTACCAATCTAAGATAATTGATACCCCCAAGCATATATGAATTTAGTAACAATATACATTGTCTAACAGTCTAAGTCAATCACAGACATACGTTAAAGTTTAATTATCTAGTATAACAACAAATAGAAGATAATGTGTTCTAATTGAATGTACATGATTTCTGTTTTAACCTAATGAATATGGTGATGTAAATGAATTTTATAGACGAAAATTTATTGTAATTGAATTAATAAATTCGGCAGATTACTATATTAATATAGGAATAATTTAATATGCAAAATATTCTAATAAGAACATCGATTTAAAATATACCGATCATGTTAAGAATATGTATATATAGTCAATTTGCCAAAAAAAAAACGATTTTACTATTTTTACAATGATGTCTGTATCTGTGTGTGAGTGAATGCATGTGTATGTGTGTGTGTGAATAAGTGTGTGTCCGTGTGCGTGTGTGTGCGTGCTTGAGGGCGGGCGTGCGTGTGTGTGTGGTGTGTGTGTGTGTATGTGTGCGTGTGCGTGGGTGCGTGTACGTGTGCGTGTGCGTATGCGTGTGTGTGTGTGTGCGTGCGTGCGTGTGTGTGGTGTGTGTGTGAGTGTGTGTGTGTGTGTGTGTGTGTGTGTGTGACAAAAATTTGCCCTGCGATAACTAATACTACAACTTCAAAAATTATAATTCTTTCGTATTTCTCTTCGTTACATTTATATGAAGATCTGATTAGATTTTGGTTATAATTGGTCAACCGGAAGTACCCACATTTGAATATTTTAACAGTTATTCTTTTTATTCTTCTTAAGGAGTCTCGTGGCCGCGTGCCCGAATGCCAGGTCGCGAATCTGAGGAACCGGGTTCGGTCCCGACCGACGCCAAATATTTCCAATTTTAAATGGCACAAAAATTGACCCCTGTGGTGCACTCTCCATGCCAGCAATGAGTGCCCGTGTGGTATATATCATCATTACCGATATCTGTGTACAAAGCAGATTGGCACATCCAGCAATGGGTAATAAGCCGTGATGATATATTTATTTATTCATGAAAAAACAATGTTAAATATATTTTTTTCACATTTAACGTTATTATAAATATTAAAGAATATTTTATTCTCTATACGATATGACTGCATTTTATACTTCATATTAAATGGATATAGAGTTAGAAAATTATAAAGAAATTAAATTTCATAAATTAGCCAGCTATGCTATAATTATAGAAACAGCTTCTATATTAATAAAATTATGATTGAAAGATGTCAGTGTCAAGTGCAATTTACATAGTATGTTTGTATTATAATTTTACTGGAAATATAGGATCTTTTGCTAGAAACTTTCTGTATGGAATTTGTATAAAATGCATACAACTGCCTCAAGGTAATGTACAAGAAATAGAATCTTTCGCAAGGAACTTTCTGTATGACATTTATACAAAATACATAGAACTGACGGAAGGTAATCTGTTGGCCACATCAGATTTTTTAATAAATATATTTATACAAAAAATGTACCAAGGGTCAAAATATTTTAAAATTTGGTACACATATGCAGGAAAGTCCGCTGAATCCAACCCTGTATAGTACAATACTCTGCAACCCTAAATTTTAGGGGTAAACCACCCTAAACTCAATACATTTTCATCATTCATTATTTTCCGAATTCACATATATTTTTTCCTGATAGAATGTCGGCTCTCCTGCAAATATCCTGCTGCGCCAGCAGGATTTCTCTCTGCTCGATTTATTCGTCGAATACGTTTTTAAAATGTAATTAGAAAAGTTTAGATTGCGGCTTTATAGTATTGTTCTGATCTCAGTCTGTGGATGTCTGACATCTTGGTTCCAAATTTAATCACTGAACGATGTCGGAAGACAATTTATCGTTCCCCTGATACAAGATATTGGCTATGAATTTTTTATTTAATTACGAAAAGAATAGGCCGTATTGATTTTAGCTCAAATAATAAATCAGATTTTTTTATTGGATTCCAGGCTCTGTTACCCAAAAATGAGTGGATATAGAGACATGGCGACTTCACCATTCGATTCTACGAACTTTTCTACATATGCATACCAATTTTCAATTTTCATGTCTAGTTGATACAATATTGACAAGCAAATAATCAAAAGATGATACCTGAGAATCTCAGTAAGTAATCAAGAAAAAAAATCTGATGTGGCCAACACAATACCTCCCGCCATTTACTGCCCGAGTCACAAAAAAGATTAAGTTACTTTAATTAATTTTTGGATTAGCGAATTTTACTCAAATTTTGACAATTTTTTTACTTAAAATTTAAAATATAGTCTAGTCTAATCCAAGTAACTACCTTTTTTTAAAACCCTCAACAGGATTAAATCCCAATTACAGAGTGGGTTTACATTCACACACATCCATGCCTTAGTGGAATTCGAACCCAGAGCCCCGAGGGCACTCATGACATTGCTCTAACCATTGAGCCACCAGAACTATAATAAAATGAAGATTAAATTTTAAATACCGGGATAGAATAGAATTCACTAATCCAAAATGAGGATAAGCTTAAATCTAAATACATACCTACATATTTACTTATGCCGGCAACTGTATTGAATTCCTTTTCTATTGTTCTATTTACTTTTTTCTTTTTAAAACGTTACTAATATTACTTTGAAATGATTAGTTCTTTGATAGTGACATTTATCTGTCAGTTACATACATTTGAATAACTGCGTTTTGTTTGTTTCAAGCGTAGGCTCTGGGATTTAAATTACAGATATTTTTACAAATTTATCCATATATAGAAGTATTAATGCAAATCTTTAGAAAATTTAATAATCTTTAATTTTTATAATAACATTAGTCTCGAAAAAATAACATTTAAAAATAACGTTTAAAGGTAAGTTCGAAATACAAGGTTTCAAAATTTTCTGAATGATAGTATTTGTGTTAGATTGGAGGATCCACACACAGACATACACACATACACACACACACACACACACACACACACACACACACACACACACACACACACACACACACACACACACATACACACATACACACATACACACATACACACATACACACATACATACATACATACATACATACACACATACACACATCACATACACATATACACACATACACACATTCACACATACACACATACACACATACACACATGCACACATAGACACACACACATACACACATGCACACATACACACATACAAACATACACACAGACATCATTGTGAAAATGTTATAATTGGATTCTAGGGGCCTTAAAACGTAGTCATTTACCAAAATCTCGATATGTGATTTTCAGCACGATCCCTATACCTCCCTTACCAAGGGTAGCGGGAGGTAAAACAGAACTACGAATTGTTGCATTAATGTATTATGTATATATCCCTTTCTACGAGTATTTTCGACGTTGTTCTCTTTGTATTCATTAGTTACCCCGAACTTTTCGACTAACTTTAAGACTTAAATATTTTAGTTAACTCTTAATCTTATTTACGAAAAGGTTACTTGCCTGTACATTATCAAATTAACACCGAAGGGCGTGAAAGGTCTGTAATTTAATTTAAAGTTGTCAATGTATCGAGAAAGCTTATTACATTAATTACATTTTAAGAAAATTTTAAGATTACCTTTAACATTGAAAATAACAAAATATTGTTGACAGCTTAGAAACTTTTATAAACAATTAGGGTACTTATTATAACATTATAGAAGACAAATATTAATGTTGATATCACAAATAATCCCATTTTTCGATAAAAGATATCAAACCTCCTAATTTGGACCCGCAGATTAAGGGAAAAATATTTAAAAAATTCTGAGTTTTGGAAATATTTAACACATTAAGTGTTACCATTCAAAAAAAGAAAAAAATGGGGCCTAGAGGTCACCACGATTTACTATATGAATTCATTGTACGGTGATAGATTATGAAATTAATTAATATTACATTAATTAAAGCAAAATGAATTCGTGCTGACACATTGGTCTCGCTCGGCCTCCAGTTTTTAAAATTGTCCAATACGGCCGTGTGAGACCAACTTGCCATCTCACCATTACATGTCTGAACTATGTTCATAACTGCAATAGTAATATTTGACTGAAGGTATTTTACATTTACATTAAATAAATTTTTAACAAAATATGAACAAATGTACTTGCAAAATTGGTAACGTATAGTCCTAAAGTTTTGAGAAAATTTTTAGACGTTTTGTAGCAAATAACGTTTAATCAAATTGTCGCTGGAAACAAAATATCACAATATCAATATCATTTGTTTCCATTTTGACAGTTTAGTTTTTTCGATTTGATGCAGCAAACTGTCATATAAGCTAGATATTCGTAAAGGAATTTACAATCTTGTTGGGCGAATGCCTAAGTGTGATATTGATGCAGTTTATCGCGAGCACAATATCTCTGTGGCAACAATTTATCGGACATTAAAAGATTGTGAAGAAGATTTACCCTGTGTTAATTTGCCCAAAAGTGGCCGATCAAAAATTTTGAGCCACATGAGAGAACAAAGATTAATTGCAGCCGTTAAAGACAAAGTTGGAGTGACACAACGAACTGTAGCCAGAAGATTCGATGTTTCGAAGACCACTGTTTTTAGAACACTTTCTCGAAGTGACGTGGTGTTTCGAAAAAGAAGAAAGGCACCAAAATATACCGTGGCCCAATCAGAAAGAATCCCTAGATGTTGTCGTGCGTTAAGGCGCATTAATTTTCTCAATAAACTTATTGTAATGGATGGCGAGAAATATTTTACTCTGTCCCATTCAAAGATGAAAGGACACGATGGTTTTTATACTAATGACATGGAAAACACACCAGAAAATGTGAATTTCAAAAGTAAATCTAAAATTGAGGATAAAATTTTAGCATGATGCCTCTCTAAATTGCTTCAATTTTTAAATACACATCACGCCAATGATGATATAATGTTTTGGCCTGATCTAGCTTCATACCATTACGCCAGAATAACTTGAGACTGGTATAATGAAAACAACGTAGACTTTGTTCCGAAATTGGACAATCCTCCCAATGCACCTCAAACTCGACCATTAGAAGAATTTTGGTCAATATTGACCAGAAAAGTGTACCTACGACAAGGGATGGGAAGCTGCAAATGAAGAACAATTTATTACGACGTCGCATTTACCAAAAGATTCGAGAAATCGATCCAGATGTTGTCCAGAGGATGATGGGGCAAGTCAGAAGAAAATTAAGGGCCATTGAAGATAATGGTCCATTATCAATAATTTAAATGTTAAATATTGTTGTACTTATTGTTAATTGTTGTAATAATTAGTTTAAAAAGTAAAAGAGTTTTAAAAAAGTTATCAGTATCTAAAATTTTTCTCAAAACTTTAGGACCATACGTTATCTGTATAACCTTGAATTTATGGCCCGTGAAGTTACATTAGTCTCACAAAATTAGTAGGCCAAACACGGTTTATGACGCGTCATGTCGCACATAAAGTTTCAAGACCAGTGCGGCCGAACATGTAATCTGACATGAGTCCACATGGGTCTCACACGGCAAAAACGGTCCAAAAAGTGTGAGACCACTGTGACACCACATGGCTATCTTTTTGGCATGATTAAAATATTTTTTATTTGTACAAAGTTCAATTTTGATATTTTGAATGGCTGAAACGACAAATTTTTTATGTAACTAAAATACGTACATGTTTTGTTTTATTGTATAAACAAAAGCGGTATAACAGAAATTTAATATCTCTAAAGATTTTTCAATTACAAAGATGTAGTACAAACAAGTTATTTGATATTTTAATAAATGCTCCGTACACTCAAGATAAAATTTTACTCATCCATTCTGCGCGTAAAATCCTATAATAAATATTTCTTAACAAGAACACTGGCGTATCAGGTTTTTTTCTTTTTATACTCTAATGGAGTACCCATAAATTATACTTTTTACAATATACAATCCCCACTTTATAAATAGACACCGTAAAATTATCTTCGATGCTATTTTATTTATATTTTAGGAATGCATCCAGCGTACAATTTACTTGAGAATATAATTCATGAGTCACGTGACATGTTTCCGCCAATTAACATTCAGAATCTCCGTAGTTACATGTCTATCACAGCGATGATAAAAAACAAAGAAATTATCACCTTATTTATATTCGTTACTAAGGGACTTGTTTTCTTTATTTGACATAGACAGTTAATTTTGAGTATAAAAATATGGAGATTGACATTATCGTCAGTAGTGGTCTTAAGCAATACCGCGTCTAGTAATATTTTATCCTGGATTTATCAATCTCTCTTATGGTCCAATAGTGCAAAGATTAGCCGGTATAAGAAACCGTAGCCTGAGTGCATCATTTTCCAGCTAAAAAAATTAATGTATTCAATAGTTCTTATTTAATTATAAAAATATTTATATTTACATCAAAATGATCTTTTAATATTAACAATGAGTTAACAGTTTGTATATTTGAAATAAATTGTGAAAAATTGTCAGCCATCGGGATTCGAACCCGAGACCCCTATCTTGCCGGGACAGTGCTCTTACCAACTAAGCTATTGGCTGCTCTCCTCTCGATGGCTGAACAATCTTTCACTTTTAAAGTCGTATAACTGCTGAGGATATTATTAATCGTCACATGATTAGATGTGGGGTTGCCAAGCTACCACTGCGTTTAAACATCTAGTGAACGATGTCATAATTTACTCAAGGTCCTACCAGACCAAATTTTAATATTAACAATGAGTTAACAGTTTGTATATTTGAAATAAATTGTGAAAAATTGTCAGCCATCGGGATTCGAACCCGAGACCCCTATCTTGCCGGGACAGTGCTCTTACCAACTAAGCTATTGGCTGCTCTCCTCTCGATGGCTGAACAATCTTTCACTTTTAAAGTCGTATAACTGCTGAGGATATTATTAATCGTCACATGATTAGATGTGGGGTTGCCAAGCTACCACTGCGTTTAAACATCTAGTGAACGATGTCATAATTTACTCAAGGTCCTACCAGACCAAATTTTAATATTAACAATGAGTTAACAGTTTGTATATTTGAAATAAATTGTGAAAAATTGTCAGCCATCGGGATTCGAACCCGAGACCCCTATCTTGCCGGGACAGTGCTCTTACCAACTAAGCTATTGGCTGCTCTCCTCTCGATGGCTGAACAATCTTTCACTTTTAAAGTCGTATAACTGCTGAGGATATTATTAATCGTCACATGATTAGATGTGGGGTTGCCAAGCTACCACTGCGTTTAAACATCTAGTGAACGATGTCATAATTTACTCAAGGTCCTACCAGACCAAATTTTAATATTAACAATGAGTTAACAGTTTGTATATTTGAAATAAATTGTGAAAAATTGTCAGCCATCGGGATTCGAACCCGAGACCCCTATCTTGCCGGGACAGTGCTCTTACCAACTAAGCTATTGGCTGCTCTCCTCTCGATGGCTGAACAATCTTTCACTTTTAAAGTCGTATAACTGCTGAGGATATTATTAATCGTCACATGATTAGATGTGGGGTTGCCAAGCTACCACTGCGTTTAAACATCTAGTGAACGATGTCATAATTTACTCAAGGTCCTACCAGACCAAATTTTAATATTAACAATGAGTTAACAGTTTGTATATTTGAAATAAATTGTGAAAAATTGTCAGCCATCGGGATTCGAACCCGAGACCCCTATCTTGCCGGGACAGTGCTCTTACCAACTAAGCTATTGGCTGCTCTCCTCTCGATGGCTGAACAATCTTTCACTTTTAAAGTCGTATAACTGCTGAGGATATTATTAATCGTCACATGATTAGATGTGGGGTTGCCAAGCTACCACTGCGTTTAAACATCTAGTGAACGATGTCATAATTTACTCAAGGTCCTACCAGACCAAATTTTAATATTAACAATGAGTTAACAGTTTGTATATTTGAAATAAATTGTGAAAAATTGTCAGCCATCGGGATTCGAACCCGAGACCCCTATCTTGCCGGGACAGTGCTCTTACCAACTAAGCTATTGGCTGCTCTCCTCTCGATGGCTGAACAATCTTTCACTTTTAAAGTCGTATAACTGCTGAGGATATTATTAATCGTCACATGATTAGATGTGGGGTTGCCAAGCTACCACTGCGTTTAAACATCTAGTGAACGATGTCATAATTTACTCAAGGTCCTACCAGACCAAATTTTAATATTAACAATGAGTTAACAGTTTGTATATTTGAAATAAATTGTGAAAAATTGTCAGCCATCGGGATTCGAACCCGAGACCCCTATCTTGCCGGGACAGTGCTCTTACCAACTAAGCTATTGGCTGCTCTCCTCTCGATGGCTGAACAATCTTTCACTTTTAAAGTCGTATAACTGCTGAGGATATTATTAATCGTCACTGTCCCGGCAAGATAGGGGTCTCGGGTTCGAATCCCGATGGCTGACAATTTTTCACAATTTATTTCAAATATACAAACTGTTAACTCATTGTTAATATTAAAATTTGGTCTGGTAGGACCTTGAGTAAATTATGACATCGTTCACTAGATGTTTAAACGCAGTGGTAGCTTGGCAACCCCACATCTAATCATGTGACGATTAATAATATCCTCAGCAGTTATACGACTTTAAAAGTGAAAGATTGTTCAGCCATCGAGAGGAGAGCAGCCAATAGCTTAGTTGGTAAGAGCACTGTCCCGGCAAGATAGGGGTCTCGGGTTCGAATCCCGATGGCTGACAATTTTTCACAATTTATTTCAAAATGATCTTTACAACAAATAATTTTTGATGTTATGTTTTTATCTTTACTTGCGACAACCATTTCATTCTTCTTTCTTTGTTTTGAGGCACTATGTTTTATGTTTTCCTATTATCAGTTCTATTTGGGTACACTGCACAAAACACTTTTTTACAACCATGTTTGATTATTTCCAAATACAAAAATCAGTAGTAGTTGACAGCTGTCATGACTGTCACTCGTTTAAATTCCGTCGGTGGCAAATGTAAGCCGCATCCTCATTGGTTAGGTTTATTCAAACGTCATCAGGCGAAAGGGGAAGCGGAAATTCAAACATTATAATTTCAAAGACAATTTTCTCATGAATAAAGAATAATACGAAAAAAATAAAAAATAGGAGCTTCGGACTCGTGAAATCTGCAACTCGGTTTCACTCGAGAATATCATCGATGATAATCATATCACATGTTATATTACTTATGAAAATAGGTATATTTATGCAGAAAAGTCCGTAGAATCGAATGAGACTACGTTCAGGTCCGTATCTTTATTAGTTTAGAAGTTACAGTCTTTTAAAATCCTCCCTTTTATAGGGCAATAAAAAACGATTTTCTTTGTCAATATCTTTACGTTTGAAATGAATAAAAATCCCTGAATACCACCCTGGAGAAATGAATATTTTTAGAGCAGACCAATGAGATATTTTTAAGATATATTCGACGGGGATTCCCACCAATGGGACGCCAGGGAACTGTTAGAATTCAATTGTTTTACTATCACAAATCCAAAAGGATAAAATTGCGAATATATTTTTATATGTAAAGAACTATTTTTTGATATTACATTGCACTTGTGCGGAGTAATACACCTCAGGAATTTACATTTTTACTGTGGAATTCACAATTACAAATTTGCAAATTTTATACATTTTGCATGTATTTAAGAATAATTCAAGTTACATAAATATGTATGAGCAAAAAGTAGGTCGTAATATTACATGATTACATTGGTGTAGGAGGGCTTAAAGTCATTAAATAGTGCGTTAGGGCCGAAAAAAGTACAATTCCCTTAAGGACTAAAGCCGTTAACCCTTATGGATTTAAATTGTTCATAGGCGTAACATATTTATGGGAGTTTAATGATAAAACATATAATCACAAATTGATGTTTCAAATTTAGTTTTGTGCATTTTATAAAAATTTCATATTATAAATAGTTATTTCTATACCTGTGTCTGTGTTAAGGCCTGTGTCCACGATCCTAGAAATCAATCCGAGTTCTCGATATCGGCCGCAATTCGATATCTCGGATCGTGGACACTACCAACTCGGACGCAAAAATCGAATAGAAAATAATATACCTATAATAGCTATTTGTGTATTAAGAGCGCAAAATGGGACATTGTCGATTGAGAGGTTGTTGACGCGCGACGCAGGAGCGCGGCAATCTCTCGAAATCGACAATGTACATTTGCGCTCGAAACACACACAAGATTTTTTCTACAGTCCTCCACCATAACAAAAAATAATAAAATGTAAACTTTGTACGTATTCAAATATGACTTCAAGATAGTGTCCAGCTTTCGTTTTTACAAAAAATTAATGTCAATTTTGTAATGAATATTATAAGTTTTTGTATAATTTATTTATTTCAAGTACATTAAACTAGTGCAGTGGAAAAGTGGCAGCACAACTGTTCCTAGAATTTATTTTATGTTTAATTTTAATTTATCGTTATTTCCGATTCTTCTTGAGCTATTGCTTCAATCTAATCTAAGCATTTTATACTTTCGTTTATGCAAATAAATGCCCTATTTTATTTTCACAGTCGGCATTTTGTTTGGTTAAGTAATATACCGACAGAGCAGTTATATGTCAGATTGACTTGTGAACGTGGTAAATATGTAACTACAATGTCATTAGTTCCTGACTAAACGTTTGTATTAAGATTGTAGAAAAATGGCATTTCTCAACATTGTATGGTTAGAAATTTGGACAGCGAGCGCTTTTTCTACTTTGCCGCGCATGAGCGGCAAAGTGACATTTTGCGTTGACAAAAGAGAGCGCAAATGGCTACTTTGTATATAGACTGTAGAAAAAACTAATTTGCTGCTAGTGGGAGTGAGATTTGTGAGACTAACATTGGATTAGTGCAGACATATATAGCTGCACTTGTCTGTAAGAATAGCTCCGCGCAAGCGCCAGATTGCTTTGATTTTATTGGTGTAGAACGAGAAATCGGAACTAGCGGGAGGGAAATTCTTACACTAACTGACAAGGATAGACAATAATGTTTGTAGCAGACTCCTCTTACGTGAGAGATAGAGCATCAGCAGTATATTTATAGGAATATTTTGAAATCTAGAATGGAAAAATGCGTTCTGTCCCATTTTTTCGTACAAGCTGCTAATTTCATTTAAATGTTACCAATTTAAAATCTTGACGTTTGATGTTTGATACGCTTGAAAATGATAAGATTATAAAATATTACCTAATTCTACTCATTTTTCATATTGATTATGAATAATTACTTATAAATAAATTAATATATTGGTTGGAAAAATTTAATTTACTTACTGCCGGCATAATTTCTTGGTTGTTTTATTAGTTTTTAGTATTGGTAAAAATGGCTGATAAATTCGACCAACCTGACATCTGTAGTCATACAAGTTCAATGATTATGATTAAAAAATGTGATCGAGAACTCGGAACGATTTCTAGCATCGTGGACACAGGCCTTTAGCGCATGCGGATGATATAGTTTTAGGTGAAAATGAAGAGCAACTCAGAAGAATGACAGAGAGAATACATGTATACATCTGGAGTTGAATGTTGATAAATCCAAGGTGTTAGTATTTGATGACTGTGTGCAATGTATTGGCGGATGGAGTGAAACTGGAGTAAGTGAATGAGTTTGTATATTTGGGTGGCATGATGTCAAGGGATGGTCGAATTGATAGAGAAATTGAAAGGATAGTGAGTACGGGGTGTAAGGAAATAGGTGCTCTGGGTACGTTTGCTCGAAACGTAAACGTATCTAGAGAAGCTCGTTTAAGAGTGTATAATGAAGTGCTAGTGCCTGCTTTGATGTATGGAAGCGAATGTTGGGCATGGACGGGAAAGCATAAAAAGAGAGTGACTGCCGTGGAAATGAGGTATTAAGTAGTGTATGTGGATATGTAAGACGGGATCGCGTGTGGAATAATTTGGTGTATGAAGAATGTATGGTTAGGAAGAATGTTGTTAAGAGAGTAGGAATGAGCCAGTTGAGATGGTTTGGTCATATGGAAAGAATGAAGAGTGAACGGCTTGTAAAGCGTATATATCTTGGTGAAATTGAGGATGTTCGATTGCGTGGCCGTCCAGTGTGTAAGTGGATGGATGTGATTGATAAGGTGCTAAAAGAGAGAAAGTTTCCGAGTGGGAAGAGAAAAAGAGCGTGTATGAATGCGATTATGAATGTGGCCGAGGCGAAAGAAGTGTGCTTAGACAAGAATGTGTGGCGAAGGATGATTGTTTCGTAACTATTATTGTGGTCCGGTTGCGGTATTTCGCTACCGAAAACCGGTCACTTTAATATGTTAAGAGTGAGGAATATTTGTTGTATGATGTCAGGTTAGTAAGAATGTTGTTGAAAGAGAAAGTGATTATTTTTGTGATTGATGTTATTATTATTGTTTGCTCGAAACGTAAACGTATCTAGAGAAGCTCGTTTAAGTGTGTATAATGGAGTACCAGTGCCTGTTTTGATGTATGGAAGCGAATGTTGGGCATGGACGGGAAAGCATAAAAAGAGAGTGACTGCCGTGGAAATGACGTATTTACGTGGTGTATGTGGATATGTAAGACGGGATCGCGTGAGGAATAATTTGGTGTATGAAGAATGTATGGTTAGGAAGAATGTTGTTAAGAGAGTAGGAATGACCCAGTTGAGATGGTTTGGTTATGTGGAGAGAATGAATATGTTAGAAATTTAGGTTAATTCAAATTTGACAGATGAGTATGTAAAGTTAAATATTGATATAAGAGTCTGTAAAGTTTTACTTCGGCTACTATTTTGGCTAACTTCGCGAAGTAATATTATATACTTTAATGTTGATTTCGGGAAAAAAAAGATATTTCTCTAACAATATTTATTTAATGATAATAATATAAAAATAAAGAATATAGTCTTACAAAGGAAAATTATGTAAATTAATTCTCGTTTATTTAAACAAAAGAGCTCCGTTTGAAAGTTGCCAGGGAACATACGAGTTTTATTCCCGCATTTTTGCTTTGTTCTTCCGGTACGCCTCCCTACTTCCGGATGAGAAACAAGAGAGTGTTTGACTCTTTAAACAAATGACTGTGCACACCCCCGAACTTATGATGTCTTTCAGAGATGGAAATGGATCTAAGAAGGCTTCGCAATTTCATGAAAATTTCCAAAGATAAATGACATTTTTTCAGGCATATGTGTCATATTTCACACGTTTATATTATGAAGATGTTGTATGTAACATAATATTTGAACGCCGTATTTATTTTGAAATATTAAATTTTGTATTTGTTGAAAGATTTTTCAACGATTCTTATTTGAGATATGAATTTTTAAAGTTGATATTGTTCTAATTTTCAGTACATCTTTAAATAATTTTGTACGCATATTCAAACTTTATTAGGGTCAATGGACCTTTCCAATTTAAGGGCTATCTCTTTCTATCGCTGCAAATAGTAAGAAAATGGCGCGAACAACTGCCAGTTGGGCTGTCAAACGAAACGTCAAAAATATTGCAGTCATTAAAATACCCGTATTCTCAGTGAAAATTTGCATCGTTAGACATTTTGCCTTCAATAAAAGCTTTTGTAACTTATTTCGATAAGATTTTTTAAAGTTATCTTACATTTTACGTCTAATTTTTTTAGAATCAAACGTCATAGATCTCAGTTGTTCTTACTATGCGCAGATCTCCATTGCGCATATCTTCTATCTCTTTAAATTGGAAAGGTCCATTAGGGTAAATGGAAACTGGTTTGAAAGTGGCATATTTTGTTTTTGTTTAAAGAAAATCTACTAATTTATAAGAATCAACTGTGCGTTGCATTAATGTTATAGCATTATTTGGTTTGCTGTTTCATTTATCCCATGCAAAACACTAGTTTGGGGTAAAAATAAACAAGCCGCAAAAACAAGGATTGTTTTCTAATACTCCAATTAATGGGGTAAATGGATTTTTTTGGGTAATTGCAAACACAGATTTTTTATTTTTTAACCCCAAGTTTTTGAAGCAAAGAAGTATTTTAAATATACAGTAATAGATTGTGGGGGGGGGGTCAGTGGCGTACTCATGGGGAGGGCAATGGGGACGATCGCCCCGCTCTGGACCTACACATATTTTTTTTATATCAGTGATATTTTGTCATAAAATTGCTCCAAGTTTTGTTCATTTATCTCGAAATTTCTTCTAATAATGGCCCCTCACTTAAGTAAATCTGACTTAAGTATCGTTCACAATAAAAAAGAAATTGCAACTTGTTATAAAAAAAAAATGGCATGATGAAAAAATTGCGCTAGAATTTTTAGGGAAGAGACAGTCATTTTCAAGTATAAATCATGCTATAAGGTGACAGATTTTCTTGTTTAATGTTTCTAATATTTTTAATGTAATGTTCCTATACTTTAATATCTATAAAAATCTTTGCTTTTATTTTTAAATATGAGAAAATAAGTATATGAAATTGTTTAAAGTATATTAGGATGGACCTTAAAAGGGGTCAAGTCGAATTTTAACCGGAACGCCCCCTAAAATGGTTCCAAATAAATAAATAAAAATTGTGCTGGCAATGATTTCGCTTAATATTAATATTTGACCGTGCCAAAATGCCCTTGATTTTCTCTATTTAAATAACATTGGGTTTTGACACATTTTGGAACTTTATTTTTTCCTAGTCAATAGGTCATTTTTCAGTCACTGTCTCTCTTCTTTATTATTTACAATTTGCGTGTCATCTGTTACTTTTATTACGTATTTCGATTTGTTAAGCAGGATTTTGAAGGATTTTAACTTAGCTTATACTCGTACAAGATTAAAATGACAAACGAAAATATTAACCTCCAAACTATTATTCAAACGTCAAACAGATGATCTATCATGTTTAAATTACCCGCACATGCCTTTGCTATTGGACGTACCGATGTTATTGCTTTACGGCCATTCATTGGTTCGGCGTAATTCTACGTCATATATGGCGGTAATTTAAATATTAAAATTTCATTAATTTTTTTCTGGCAAATTAATGAAAATTTTGCAAAAAGTAAAAATATGGGTAGCAAGTTTTATCGTCTCTTTAAAAATATTAAATATAAATGGCACGCAAGTAGCCCATTAGCCCGATTGAACCTAAAGTGCTAAAAGGCTTCATCATGGATTTAGTTGAAAATTAGTACACTTATGTAAAAAAGTCCAGCGAATCCAAAAATGGCTACTAGAACAGTGTCCACCCTCCAGTTTACAAGATACCAAACCAACCTCTAAACACCAAAATCCTAACAAATTAAACTGGCTTCCTTCTAAAATTTGTGTCCGTGGTTCTAAAAATTTTCAGACTATGTTCCGGCTCTCAATGTTGCTGAGCTGCATTTTTGCGACTCCTGCCCTTCCGGACAACCACCTGGAGGACCTCGGAGGAGATGATGCCCACAATGGTTACTCGGTGACATGTTATATGTGTGTTAACGTATCGGATAACATTGTATGCAATCAATATGCAATTGATAGACCATGTACGGCGGGTAAGTTCACCAGGTTAGCCATGGAGATGGTTTCCAAAAAAATGGTACATACATATATAGAAAAAGACTTGCTAAATTCAAATTTTGAACGTTCAAATTTATATCTTTTTACCTTCCATCACCTTTAGGTAAGGAAGGTATTGTCTTTGGTCAAAAAAATCGGTGGTGAGTTTTAGATGAATGAGCACGTTTTAGGATCCCTAGAATACGATTTTACTATTTTTTTGTGTGACAAAATTTTCTATACGATTTGAATGCATTTTATCATATTAAATGTACAGGCTGCGGCAGAACCAATTGAGCAGTTTGTTGGGGCAGGTGTTCGGGCGGTGGCGGGGGTAGGAAGCTGCACTAGGTCTCCTTTTGTTCTGTCGGCATCCCCATTTTAGTAGCCAACATGGTTTGGACCGGAGTACATCGTGGCTTTGCCGTGCGTGCGTTTTATAAAAACAACCGATCTGTGATTGCGACGCAAAGAGCTTTTCGGCGACGGTTCAACATTCCGCGAAATAATGCTGTTCCTACTGCGAACACAATTCGGTCCTGGATTTGGCAGTTGGAGGAAACTGGTAGCACACTAAGAATAGGTACACATGGCCGACGAAGATCCATCAGAACACCAGAAAATGTGGAGCTAGTGAGAGCAGCAGTCGAACAATCGCCAAGACGTTCTGCTCGAAGGCACGCTATTGCATTGGGGGTTTCAGACCGCAGTTTGAGGAGGATTCTGCATTTAGATTTGAATTTCCATCCCTTCAAAATAATGATGTATCAGGAATTGAACCCAGCAGACTACACCAACCGCCAAAATCTCTGTGAGGAAATTTTTGCAGCGATCCCTACTGAGACAGCATTCTTGAGCAGCGACGAGGCACATTTTCACCTAAGCGGGATTGTGAATAAACAAAATTTTTGTTACTGGGCTGAAAACGACTCCCAAATTGTTCACAAAAGACCGCTACATTCTCCGAAACTAACGGTGTGGTGTGCCGTATCACAATTTGGCGTTATAGGCCCGTACTTTTTTGAAGAGGGATGCTTGACCGTGACCATGAATTCCGGGCGTTATGTTTCAATGTTGCAAAATTTTCTGCATCCCCGATTGGAAGTGGTTGTTGAAGAAGAGGGATTAGGGGACTTTTGGTTCCAACAGGATAGGGCTACAGCCCGCACAGCCCAAATTTCTCTAAACGCTTTAAGAGAAATGTTTCCTGGACGTCTAGTGTCTTTGAAAGGTGACGTGAGGTGGCCTGCGCGATCGCCCGATTTAAGCATATGCGACTTCTTTCTTTGGGGATATTTAAAGGAAAAAGTGTTTAAACGTCGCCCCCAAAACCTGCTAGAGCTAAGGGAGCAGATTGTTGAAGAAGTATACGCGATGCCCCGCGAAATGTGTCAACGGGCTGTTCAAAACTTCAGAAATCGGCTCCAGCAATGTATTGCAGGTAACGGCCGTCATCTTAAAGACATTATTTTTAAAAATTAATGAATATAAAATGGTAAGTCCTACTGATTTCAAAAATAAAAACATTTTTGTCATATATACCCTGGCTTCTTTTTTATGACTCTTCAAAACTGCTCAATTGGTTCTGCCGCACCCTGTATATAGGGGTAAATATTTTAAAAGAAATTAAATATTATATATTAGCCAACAATGCTATAACTCTGGAAACAGCTGCTATATTAAGAAAATTCTGATTGAAAAGTGTCAGTATGTTTCTGTTATAATTTTACTGGAAATATAGGATCTTTTGCTATATAGAAACTTGCTATATGGAATTTGTATAAAATACGTACAACTGCCTTAAGGTAATGTACAAAAAATAGAATCTTTTGCAAGGAACTTTCTGTATGACTTTTATACAAAATACATAGAACTGACGGAAGGTAATGTGCTGATCACATCAAATTTTTTTGTTTCGGAGATATCAATTCTGAAGTAACAAATTTTCTACAAATATTTCAAAGAGTTCTGCAGACAATTTCTGTTCAAGAAACTTGAAATAAACATCTATTCTTTTCTTTAACAATACTCCTTTATCCTTTACGAGTAACATAGTAAAAACTGTTTCGTTTTAACAATAAGAACTGCTCTCTTTTGTAACGTGCTAGCCTTCGGTGCATTTTTCAGGACAAACATTCTGTCACACTTTACATATTATGGATTCCCATGGCACTAGCGTTCTTGTAAATAAAAAATGTGCCACTGAAATTGAGTGCCAAAGGAGTAAAGTTGGATGTGTTCACATAGACAGTCAGCTGGTAAGAGATTATGAAGTTGACCATTGTTGTAATCAATTTGAATTATTATTGTTGCTCTAGATTTGTGTATCTTGTTGTGATCAAGACTATTGCAATGTTAATGTTCCGATGAATTCTACGAATGCCAATTTTGATGACCGAAATACCAAAATGAGAATGTTAGCGAAAAATTTATACAAAGAAAGAGATAAAGCATTAAAATCAGCAATAAACTCAACCAAAAACACAAGACCTTCAATACGATTGTTGATGATTTTAATATATTTTTTGTTGTAAAAAAAACTATGCGTATCAAATAATATCATTGTTATAAAGTAGTAGCTTCAACTGCCATATGTATGCGCCGATTTGTTTAATAAAATCTTTGTCTATTTAAAAAATTGTAAATAAATATTTTATCAAAATGTTAGCTTTTTTTAGCCCTTCATCAAATTTGCACTCCTTATGCAAAAAAATTAAAACTTCTCCTAAATATACTTCAAAGCTTCCTCTATCTACCCCCGCTATTGGATTTGAAATATGTTTCCCTGTTTTTGAGTTATGAATTTTTTTAACCACCCCTATCAAAGTGAAGGTCAAACTTGTAAATTGACTCCATTCTGTTTTCAAAAATGTGGGAATTTTGAAAAAAGTTTCAAACTAACCCCCCCTAGAATTTAAGTTTGAGCAACTTTTTTCAAATAAATTTTGTTCTCAAGCGGCCCATTTAGCCGGAAATGATAAAAAAATTACCAGGGCCGTACTTATAAAAATTCTACAACCATATTCTGGGTATATACGTAATACGTAACTCAACCCGTAGATTCATAAAATTGAGGTCCCGATTTCGTAGATGAACCCATTTTTGGGGACAGGGCCCCTTACCCAAAATGAATGACAATAGATAGCCAAGCTTATCGATTTTTGGCATATACGAGTCGAGTTACGTATATACCCAAAATTTGGATAATTAATAATAATAAACAAATTACTTGTTTTTGAAAAAAAAAAATGTAAAATGAAATGACCCCAGAATCCTATTTTTCAAAAAGTGATAAATAAATTTTATTCTCAAATGGAACTTTTAGCCGTAAATATTTTTTTTTTGTTAATTTGGCCCAAAGTTTACAGTAGGTATGCATATTTTTAACTGTGTATTAACAAACCAAATTTTAAATGCGTATATTATAACTTGACCCGTAAATTCTAAAAATCGATATATCAAATTATTATCTCTAACCATACCCAAAACTGGGTGGACCTACAAAGTCGGCATCTAAATCTTTGAAATCTACTGGTTCAATTATGTATATACCCAAAATTTGGTTGCAAAAAATTTATATTTACAGCCTCTGTGCATGTTTAAATTTTAATTGTTATAAACAAAATCATCTTTGTGTATTTGATAAATTTTTATTGGTTAAATATTTATATTAAACTATTTATTTATTAATAATGAATTTGAAAAATAGTTTTAGAACTACTGGTATCTTGATTTCGTATATAATAGGACGCATCGACGCACACTTGCCATTTCATAAGCAACCATATCACAAGTAAGCAGTGAATTTTCAACGCGTTTCTGTCGGGAACATTCAGTTTTAAAGTGTAAAATTATCGAGAAATTCAACGATATAATTATTGGTAAGGATATAAATTAATTCTTTAAACTTAAAGTTTTTATTTGATATAATTTATATTTAAAAAGTTATTGATAATTAGAGGAAAGCATTTTTGATAGTTTTAATAGGTTAGGTATTGTTGTAATCACGAACATTTTTCGAAAAAAACAATTAATAATATAACATAATTTTATTTTGTACATGCAAATAATATATTTCATTTATTTAACATATAAAATTAATAATTACAACAATATATTTAATAATTAGTACAATAATACAGAAGAGGTACATGTTTCAACAATGAATTTTCATGGAAAATGGATAAATAATAATTAAAATTGTTAATTAATACATTGAAATCATAAAATTATAATATTATTCATACATATTTGTGAAAATATTGGTATAATTTTGTCATATACTATAAATAAATATTTATAATTGAATTTAAATGCTTTACAACCAAAAATAACTTGTAATATGCGGTAATAATATTTTCAATTAATAAATAATTAATATATAAATGATTCCAACCATATACATATATTATACCCAACAATTCCTACGGTTCTAAAACTCTTTTAGAAGGCAATGGCGGGCACTCTCCGCTCTAAAAATTCGTCAAATTTTGTTTAACACATTCTTTTTATTTTTAACAAAAAAAATTGTTTAATACTCTCCAAATTGTTTTCAAAATTAAAACAACGATTTATAACGTCAAAAAATCATTAAAAATGTGTCAAATAATAATTTTAAAATTTAATTACATCGTCTGGCTATTGAAGAGAGTAGTATCGCAACAATGTAAATATCCGTTTAAAGGTAGTGACCGACAGCGCGTCGTGTTCGTCAATCACATCAAAAAATCTTGCGAAAAAGTGTAAAAGAAATATAGAAAACATGCCGAACGAACAGTTAGGATTGTCTAACGACCCTTACAATAGCGAAAGAGCCGTTTTGAGGTAAATAAATTAACAAATTTTCACAAAACCTTTCAAAAATATTATTCAGTATTCAAGACATATACATCAAAGAAGAGAAGACAGATTCAAAAAACAGTGACGTCCTTATTCTAAACGATATGGAGGATCTCACTAATACAGAATACAACTTATCTTCTGAAGAAATCATATCTTCAGATAATATCTGCATATCTTCTATCGAAAATAATCAGAATCTGTTGAACGATTTTAATAAAATGCCAATAGAATTAGCAGTTCCTTATAAAACTGAATCGGTTAAAATGGAGCAATCTCATTTAGTTAAATACGTCGTTAGAGATGGCAAACACGTCAAAGTTTTCGAATGCGGAATTTGTAAGTTATTTAAAGATTGTTTAAGTGTGATTTTAAAATCATTTTTAACTAAAGGCGCCAAGGAATTTGGGCACCAGTATACCTTGATGAGACATCTTCCTACGCATACTGACGAAAGGAAATTTCAGTGCAATACATGTGGAAAAGGTAAGACTATTTTTTGAAATTTTGTGCCCATTTCCAAATATTTTTACGATCCTTGCAATTTATTTCATTGTTGCAATCAACACAACAATGATTTTTATCCATGTCCATTGTCCATAATTCCTTTCCATTTTTATCCTAGCCTTTAGGCAAATGTCTACCTTATCCCAACATCGGGCAATTCATTCGGCTGAAAGGCCCTATGTCTGCGAAATTTGCCGAAAAACTTTTAATAGAGTATCGACCCTTATTAGTCATAGAAAAACTCACACTGGACTTAAACCACATAGATGCCATCTTTGCAATAAGGCTTTCCATCAAAAAGGTAAGGAAAATGAGATTCAAATCGAAATAATTATTTTAAAAATGTCAAAAACAAAAATATTGGCAATTTTTTTGGTTAATTTAAAAAGTGAGACACCTGGATTTTTTTGAATATTATTCCCGTAATCTACGGCCTTAAATTATAGTCCAGTCAATAAAGGGGTTGTAGAATGCATGGAGGGTGTTACAATTTTTGATTTTAGGGTTTTGTTTGGAGTCGTTAGGAGGTAAACAAGACTAAAAGTCCCCGGACATGTCGAATACTATCATGTTTGGTATCAAATTAAAACTCTAGGTACTGCCAATTACTTTACAGTGTTATGTAAATTGATATGCATATCGGGTGATCGGCGAAAGTCCGGCACCAAGAATATTTTGTTTATTTTGAGTTTTAGAGGGATATAAAAAAATGTTAACAAACAAAGTTAAACTACACAAAGAGGCTCCTAAGATGATCGTAGTAATAATTTTTTGTCGCTTCCGATTTTAGCAGAAATGGGTACAACTTTGAATCATAGGGAATCGGTATTTTTTTTTGTCAGAATTTGCATAAAATTAGTTTCAAAATGATAGAAACAGAATAGTTTTACTTTAACAATTTCAAAATGGCGACCATTTATTTTTAAAATATGTATTAATATAGTTACATATAAAATCAAATATAGCAAGCAAAGTTGTATCATTTCCGCCAAAACCGAAAGTGATAAATTTTTTTAGGAAATCTACAACTTTTTTCTGGGAATTTTTCTGTAAACCGAAGAGTTGATGTGCTAGAGAGAAAAGTTTAACGAAAAACGCCAGGCAAAATATATATATTTTTTAGAAAATTTGCGGTTTTTGATAGCGGATATTTCATAAACGGTTGGATAGAAAAAAACTTAAGAAAAACAAAAACGTAGGAAATTTTGTCAGCTTACATTTTGTATATAACAATTTTTCTGATAAGGCGCATCGTCTTCAAGATAAAAGCAAAAAAACATATTACCTTCTCGGCCCCTCCTGCACCCCGCTAACCTCTATGTTCGGGGACTTTTAGTATGTTTACCTCCTAACGACTCCAAACAAAGCCCTGAAGTCAAAAATTGTGACACCCTCCATCAGGCACGTAGCCAGGGGAGAGGCTCGAGGGGCTGAAGCCCCTCCTGAAATTCTAATGAATTTAGTTTAAATTGGTACATAAAATACTAAATTATAAATTTTGTTTGTTCTAAACTTTCGTAATAATCCGTGTTTCATTTTTTAAGAGCCCCTCCAAAAAAGTTCTTGATACAGACCTGATAAAGGAAAATTATAATAAAACTCCTCCCCTCCATTTCTTAAAATTTCGAAGCCCCTCCCGAAAAAAATCCATGCATTCTACATTCTCCTTTTGACCGTTCGTCAAAATCCGTAGAATCCAGTGGCGTATCATTCAATATTTTTTATTTTTGTAGTTATTCGTTGTTAAAATTCAAAAAAAAAATATTTTTAGGTAATTTGAGGAACCATATTTTTACTCACACGAACGAAAGGCCTTATAAATGCGATGTGTGCGGAAAGGGCTTTAACCAGATGTCCAATCTGATGTGTCATAAACTTAAAGTAAGTCAAAATAAATAAATAAATATAATTAACCACTAGTACAAATATAATATCCCACGATTTTGTTCAGCCCAATTTGCCATCGTCTCAATGGGGTATGTGACCAAATTTTTATTTTTACATAATATGATACTAGACAAAAAATAAAATACCCGTATTTTTACATCGATTAATGATTCGTACTTTACGAGAAAATATTTATTAAAAATTTGGGGAAGGGATTTGTGACGTGACAATGGTAGAAGCGTGAAAAAATACGGTTAGACTGCCACACCTACCACAACATACACGCGACGCTGATAGGCTGATTTATAAATGTTTTTTTCCTTCCCGCAGTCTATCTGTGTTCGTCCACGGTTCTAATATATCTACGGCATATATCCCTTCTCCAAAACATTAAATTGTTAATAACAAGATTATTACAAATTAATATTTAGTTTTTATTATTATAATGAGAAGTTACAGTGGTTAGTTTTTATATTTTATGACATATATATTGAAATTCGAATATGGTCACATACCCCATTCGCCACTATATACCTCACATCCTTTTATGGGTGTAGGCCCATCAGCGTGCAGACAAACCTCGATACAGTTGCCAAATATGCCAAATGGAATTCCCTAAACGTATTGCGCTGCGCAACCATGAACAGTACCAACACGGTGTGACTATGCCAGCTGATAATATCGCCCCTTTGCCCGAGCCCCCCGCATTGGAGCACTGCCCTAGTGGTGCAGGGCCCACCAGAGCAGCCCTGGGTGGGGGTGGGGCCACCTCAGCTAATTCACAACCCACCAGAGTAAGGTAGGTTTAGGAAAAAGTTATTTATAATATACAGGCTGCGGCAGAACCAATTGAGCAGTTTTGATGAGTTATAAAAAAGAAACCAGGGTATATATGAAAAAAATGTTTTTATTTTTGAAATCAGTAGGATTTACCATTTTATACTCATTAATTTTTAAAAATAATGTCTTTAAGATGGCGGCCGTTAGCTGCAATACATTGCTGGAGCCGATTTCTGAAGTTTTGAACAGTCCGTTGACACATTTCGCGGGGTATCGCGTTTACTTCTTCAACAATCTGCTCCCTTAGTTCTAGTAGGTTTTGGGGGCGACGTTTAAACACTTTTTCCTTTAGATATCCCCAAAGAAAGAAGTCGCATATGCTTAAATCGGGCGATCGCGCAGGCCACCCCACGTCACCTCTCAAAGACACTAGACGTCCAGGAAACATTTCTCTTAAAGCGTTTGGAGAATTTCGGGCTGTGTGGGCTGTAGCCCCATCCTGTTGGAACCAAAAGTCCCCTAATCCCTCTTCTTCAACAACCACTTCCAATCGGGGCTGCAGAAAATTTTGAAACATTGAAACATAACGCCCGGGATTCGCGGTCACGCATACCTCTTCAAAAAAGTACGGGCCTATAACGCCAAATTGTGATACGGCACACCACACCGTTAGTTTCGGAGAATGTAGCGGTCTTTCGTGGACAATTTGGGGGTTGTTTTCAGTCCGGTAGCGAAAATTTTGTTTATTTACAATCCCGCTTAGGTGAAAATGTGCATCGTCGCTGCTGAAGAATGTTGCCTCAGGAGGGATCACTGCAAGAATTTCCTCACACAGATTTTGACGGTTGGCGTAGTCTGCTGGGTTCAATTCCTGAACCATCATTATTTTGAAGGGATGGAAATTCAAATCTAAATGCAGAATCCTCCTCAAACTGCGGTCTGAAACCCCCAATGCAATAGCGTGCCTTCGAGCAGAACATCTTGGCGATTGCTCGACTGCTGCTCTCACTAGCTCCACATTTTCTGGTGTTCTGATGGATCTTCGTGTACCTATTCTTAGTTTCCTCCAACTGCCGAATCCAGGACCGAATTGTGTTCGCAGTAGGAACAGCATTATTTCGCGGAATGTTGAACCGTCGCCGAAAAGCTCTTTGCGTCGCAATCACAGATCGGTTGTTTTCATAAAACGCACGCACGGCAAAGCTACGATGTACTCCGGTCCAAACCATGTTGGGTACTAAAATGGGGATGCCGACAGAACAAAAGGAGACCTAGTGCAGCTGCTTATCCCCTCCACCGCCCGAACATCTGCCCCTCCAAACTGCTCAATTGCTTCTGCCGCATCCAGTATATTGGTTTGGGGATGTGAATACTCATTTTTGGGTAAAATGTGTGTATGCTTGACAGATATACAAATGGTGTTTTGGTTGAACCAATCAACACAGATGCCATGAAAATGGCTCTAAGAACCAATCAGACTCCATTTGCTCTTTTGCGCCCTCTGAACGGAATACCGGTACTCGTAAGGGTCCTCTCTGCTGGAGACAAACAGGTAAGGGTAATATACACCCTATTTGGGTATGGAAACTCCTTCATATTCCCCCTTACAGATGTTAGTCCCTGCTACAGCGGAAGACTTGCGCCGTCATGGCCAAATAACAATAACATCTACCCCTAACACACCTGCAGAAACTTCTGAGAGTGCTGGTACCTCCACTGCACCCACTACACCCAATTCTGGGAACGGCAGTACCGTACAAATTAAAATACCAGTGGTAGCTACAGTTGTACAACGTTGTACAACCGATGGTAGTCTTTGTATGGCCGTACAAAGCCCCGGCCCTAAAGAAAATACTGCCGATGGATATGTTATCGCCACTGCCGATGAAGATGTTCAAACAGGTAAGGAACACACCTTAAAATGGGTGCAACAATGTTTAAAAATGAATTTTTGTATAGAATAATCCATATTTCCCCCTAAATAAATCCTCCCCTTTCCCCCTATTTAGAGCAACCCTTACCCCAACCGCCCCAAGAAATCCAATACTTGGACGAAGCAGGAAATATTATTTCCGAAGAAGAATACACTTCGAAAACAAATCAATTCCCCCTTCCAACTTTTAATACGACTTTGGGGGGCCCGTTGCAGTCCATACAGGGCCCTGTTTTGTCCTACGGAGATGATCTGGGGCTCCTTGGACCCCAGGATATGCAGCCGGCCATGTTTGGGGTACAGAGCGCCCTGAACGCAATTGATAACGTAAGTCGAATGAAATAATTTTTAAAAAATTCGTAAGTCGAATATGGGGTGAAATATTTCAAGTTTGATGATAGGGATTAATAAAGGATGGTTTGAAGTATATTTGGCCAAAATTTCATCCATCTTGTATAAAGGATACAAATTTTGCAAAGGCCTAAATTTTATTTGGAACAATCAAATTTCCCACTCAAAATTTAGGACGCAAATCAATTCAAGACTTCGTAACTCGAATACTGGGACAAATATTTTAAATTTGTTTCCAGGGGTAGATAAGGGAAGGTTCAAAGAATATTTGGCCAAAATTTCAATCTTTTTGAATAAGGGATACAAATTTTGCAAAGGACTAAATTTTATTTTGTAACACTCAAATTTGCAACTCAAAATTTAGGACGCAAACCAGTTCAAGATTTCGTAACTCGAATACTGGGACAAATATTTTAATTTTGTTTCCAGGGGTAGATAAGGGAAGGTTCAAAGAATATTTGGCCAGAATTTCAACCTTTTTGAATAAGGGATACAAATTTTGCAAAGGACTAAATTATATTTTATAACACTCAAAATTTGCAAGTCAAAATTTAGGACGCAAATCAGTTCATGACTTCGTAACTCGAATAATGGGACAAATATTTTAATTTTATTTCCAGGGGTAGATAAGGGAAGGTTCAAAGAATATTTGGCCAAAATTTCAATCTTTTTGAATAAGGGATACAAATTTTGCAAAGGACTAAATTTTATTTTGTAACACTCAAATTTGCAACTCAAAATTTAGGACGCAAACCAGTTCAAGATTTCGTAACTCGAATACTGGGACAAATATTTTAATTTTGTTTCCAGGGGTAGATAAGGGAAGGTTCAAAGAATATTTGGCCAGAATTTCAACCTTTTTGAATAAGGGATACAAATTTTGCAAAGGACTAAATTATATTTTATAACACTCAAAATTTGCAAGTCAAAATTTAGGACGCAAATCAGTTCATGACTTCGTAACTCGAATAATGGGACAAATATTTTAATTTTATTTCCAGGGGTAGATAAGGGAAGGTTCAAAGAATATTTGGCCAAAATTTCATCCATTTTGAATAAGGGATACAAATTTTGCAAAGGACTAGATTTTATTTTGTAACACCAAATTTGCAACTCAAAATTTAGGACGCAAATCAATTCAGGACTTCGTAACTCGAATACTGGGACAAATATTTTAATTTTGTTTCCAGGGGTAGATAAGGGAAGGTTCAAAAAATATTTGGCCAAAATTTCATCCATTTTGAATAAGGGATACAAAGTTTGCAAAGGACTAAATTTTATTTTGTAACCAAATTTCCAACTCAAAATTTAGGACGCAAATCAGTTCAGGACTTCGTAACTCGAATACTGGGACAAATATTTTAATTTTGTTTCCAGGGGTAGATAAGGGAAGGTTCAAAGAATATTTGGCCAAAATTTCAACCTTTTTGAATAAGAGATTCAAATTTTGCAAAGGACTAATATTTATTTTGTAACACCAAATTTGTAACTCAAAATTTAGGACGCTAATCATTTAGGGACTTCGTAACTCGAATACTGCGACAAATATTTTAATTTTGATTCCAGGGGTAGATAAGGGAAGATTCATAGAATATTTGGCCAAAATTTCAACCTTTTTAATTAAGGGATACAAATTTTGCAAAGGACTAAATTTTATTTTATAACTTCTACTCAAAATTTAGGACGCAAATCAATTCAAGACTTCGTAACTCGAATACTGGGACAAATATTTTAATTTTATTTCCAGGGGTAGATAAGGGAAGGTTCAAAGAATATTTGGCCAAAATTTCAACCTTTTTGAATAAGGGATACAAATTTTGCAAAGGACTAAATTTTATTTTGTAACAATCAAATTTGCCACTCAAAATTTAGTACGCAAATCAGTTTAGGACTTCGTAACTCGAATACTGGGACAAATATTTTAATTTTGTTTCCAGGGGTAGATAAGGGAAGGTTCAAAGAATATTTGGCCAAAATTTCAACCTTTTTGAATAAGGGATACAAAACTGGCAAAGCGCCAAACTTTAAGCCAGATTTGAGTGTTTCCACCTACTTTTAGTTATTTTCTGACTATTATAAATTAAAAATTTATGTATTATTTGTTAGATGATGGTCCAAAAACCATTGACCAACGAGATCATCCTTGAAGATTCAACCCAAAATGACTCTATCACCATGTACAGCAATAATGGAGACATGATATACGGAGCAGACACCCAATTCATATTTTAAATAAATTTTAAGTCATGTACTATTCAAATATTTTAATTTCCTATTGTTAATTGATGTTAAAATAAGTTTTAGATGTAAACATTTAATAATTTTAATAAATTAATTACACTTTGCGCAAACGTAAACTCGTTCATTTCAGTTGGTAGACAACCATCTTACGTCGCGCATTGTTCGTCGATTTCACATTGATTTGGATGGAAAAAATCGCGTACCGGGTTAAAAAATATATACAAACTGTTTATAAGGACTTTATTTATCTGTTTTGATATAAATTTTCAGTGGACAAAGTGTATTTTATATATAAATAGTTTTACAAGTAACTTTTGCCGGGTCAGGTTAGTCTATCGAATGATAAAAAAGTGTTGTGACTGTTAATAATATATACATCTTGTGGAAAAGTGTTTTCAAGAAGTTTTTCGAACATTTACTTTCATTTCTCGGTATGTGGGTAGCAGTGAGGTTCCAGAAAATGCAAGTATCTACTGAGAAAAGGCTGTTCTACTATAAGGTAAATTGGCGGGAATATTTTTTATCATTGATTTCTGTGCTTATAAAATGTGGTGGCTATATGAAATATACATCAAAATGATCCTAATTTAATATAAATTATGTTTTTCATAATAGTTTTGCCCTTAAATTGAAGGTAAACCGTTAAAATTAATCTCGAACCCAAAAGAAGCGGGGATTAAGTGCACGCGAACTTGGCGGGAACATCATTTTGCATTATTAATTTCTGGGCTTATTTTACTTGTTGGCTATATGAAATATATATCAACATGATCTAAATTTAATATAGATTAATATTTGTGTAATAGTTTTGCCCTTAAATTGGTTATAACCGTTGAAAATTAATCTCGTACCCAAATTAAGAAACGCTTTCTGTGTTATCAATCAGGTGGTTACCTACGCGCAGACGCATTTGATACCTTTTAAGTTGTTAGGTTATGGTTAACGTATTTTGCAAGTATTTGTGGATTTCTGAATAAAATATTGGTTGAAATTATATATAAACTATAGTTCGGACTGTGAACAATATCTGTGTACAATAATTCATAACCCTTTGTGATATTTGAATAAATAACTTTGTTTGAAATTTGCACATAACCAAAGATTTGTTTGGATGTTAAAAGACTATGTTCAAAGTGTTAAGTGGTTGAACAAATATTAGAAAAGACTCAAACTATTATTGTTGAAGATTTAGAAGCCCGTTTTCCAAATGACAACTTGTAAGGTAGTGTACTTTTTGACATAAATTAGTCAACATACTTCAACTTTCGGAAAATGTTGTTTTTTATTGATTGAGGGCTCTGTACTTTAATTTTGTGATATGTACCGTTAAAATACAAAAGATTTTGTGCCTGTCTATCCCCAAAAACTTGTACAAATATCTGGAAAGTTTGAAATGAAAAACTTTTTTCTGGGTACGTTTTATTTCAACAACCAACAAAAAAAAATTCATACTGTGAATATAAAATAATTTTACGTGCTAAAATACAAAATAAATTAATGGCAACTAATATAAATAAGACTAAAAAAATTCTATTCTTCCTTTTCTATTCTGGGAGTAGGTTTTCCTAGACAAGCCTTTAAAATAGGTTTATATATTATTGCCCAAGGGAGGAAAAATATAAATCCGATATAATTTACGCTTTGAAATACTTGCCAATATTTTGAGAATTTTAAAAGGACAAATGGAGTAAGACACCAACCCATAAATAAGAACGTGTATAGCCTTAGCAAAATATGAACTATAAATTTTACATGACTTTGCGAAAAGAATTTCTTGACGTTTCCATGCTTGCTAAGCATAGATTGCAACTGAAAATAAAACCAGAATTAGTATATTTTCAGTCTGATACACGCTGAAAAAATCTACTTACATCTTTTTCAAAGTACATTATTGCAAATTCCATGAAAAATGTTACATAATATCCACTGTGAAACCCGTGCCACACAGCTAAAAATGCGAGAGTGAATAGTTGACTCAAATAGCGATTTCCCAAAAATTTCAATCGTTTGTAAATATACTGTGCCGACCATTGATTTGTGTTAATATTAAATGACAGTATATAATGATTAAACTCTGTCGTGTTTTCAAAGATTAATAATTTGACATTTTCACATCCGTTCCATTGAGTTTGGCCGTTTGCATCTTTCCCATTGTGAGACAGACCTACAAAACAATAAAAACAAATATTAACAATTGTACAAAATTATAACCATTATTTTTTTTCTGTAGTTATATGTTTATTGCTTAGGCATACATAACTACTGAAAGAATACTTACTGAACATTATTAAAGCCCCTTCAGTAATCAGCCAGCAAGAAATATATTTGTACAACTGACAACGAGCCCAAAATGCTAAGTAAAACATTCTTCTCAAAAATGATATTTCATTAAATTCGTTCGATAACAAATAAGATTCTGTTAGGAATATGGACCCGATTTGGAAAATTGCTAGGTATGTTATACCTATTCCCAAACGCTTTAGTCCAGGTATAATGCTGTCAGGACGGTCATTTACGTCATCCTGAAAAATATAAACACATTATATCTTGTTCCATTTAAGCCATTTAGTATTGCAGAGAACAGGGAATAGTTTTGACCTTTCTGATTGGTTGAATTTAGAGATAAGGGCCAAGTTTACCCAATGTAATTTCGGCTACTTAAATCTGGCGCTGATGTGAGCGCCATCTACTGAATGGCTTAAATGGAGCAATATAATAAATCGTCCAAAAATTTTCACAAATTTTGTAGTGTTTAAAAATCTCGAAAAGTAATATCTATAGCGCCTTTTATGCTCCAGATTTCAGCAAACTTTTTTTTATATGGATACAAAGTTTTGGCAATTTTTCAGCGCTGAAAATTTTAGACTAATAGGACTGTTGCAAGAATTTTTATATGCCTTCTAAGTAATAAATTTAAAAAGATATCATTATCTAAATAGCCTTAAATTTGAAAATATCACCAAATATCCATTAGATATTTTACAATTAATTTTTGAAATTTGGATATTTTGAAAAAGTCACGTGATCTGAAACAGAATCTGACGTCACAGCACATACATCTCCAATTGGTCCCTTTAAAATATTAATTCTTTGTTTTGTTACAAGTGTTGTGATAAATATATTGTCAAAGTTGTCAAACAAGTGTCAAATTTCGTGTTAGATAATAAAAAATTCAATATAAAATGAGTAATTTACAGTATCGTATTGTGCCTTCTTGCAAAAATGCTGCTAGGAGTAAACCTACTATTGAATTTATAAATATGCCAAAAGATGCGAAGGAAAGAAAATTGTGGCTGGAAAAAAAATCGTTTTTTGATATCCAGCTATCGATTTTCGGTAAACTGTCCGACTTATCTTAAGTGTAGTCTATTAGTCATTATTAATCATTTATAATGAAAAAATGTCAGCGTCAAATGCCAAATTAGAAATTTTTTATTATGTGAAACTATCGCCTACGTTTATTTATCTAAATAACAAAAATAAACGTAGGTGATGGAAAAACTGTTTTTCTATTGGCTGTGAATGACGTAATGTATGTGCTTCTACGACACAGGAGTGGGGGGTTGTTTTTCATTACTATTTTTGGCGCCAATCTTTTTATTTAATTATTTATGAAAATAACAAATTATTAAAATAATAATTATTAAGAAAAATATTGCATAAACGTTTATTTAAAATACTTTTTGAAAAATGTGAAACAGGCTCATTATAAAACATGTTTTCATAAAAATTCGATTCTACGGACTTTTGAGTATATGTAACCAAATTTTCAAAATATTTGACCAAAATTTGTACAAATTACTGAAATGTAAAAAGTGTTTAAAAGTGTTATTTTAAAACTATTAAAAATAAAAATTCAAAAATTTTGGTACAACTTACTGAGTCTCTGTAGAGTCCATTTACAAAATTTTCGTATCTTTTATACGGAAATTGGGGCCCTACAAGAAACGATGCAGGGAAATACATAAACCCACAATATTCAATTATGTTAGGTTGTTGTCGAATACAGACTTTTTTATTTTCATTTGAAAGTTCACTATCTGGTTGTGTACCATCGTATACGTTAAAGGAGTAGCCAATAAGTCTTAAGACTAGTACACAATGGGGCATAGTCCATTTTATATCATAATCATCAGTTCCCGTAAAATAATATCCTGAAAAATATTTGTTTATATGGATATTTATGTATGTATAATAAATTTATTCATACCTGATAATAAATGCAAGCAATTGACTATAAAGGAAATTTGCAACGATAATAAGCTCCCTTTTAGTAACTTGCAAATAAGATACGTATATAAAATCGCACTTAACGGGTGCAGAATATCGATTCCATAATTAAAATACCCTATAGTT
Organism: Harpalus rubripes; assembly: GCA_963082715.1. Classification (NCBI taxonomy): domain Eukaryota; kingdom Metazoa; phylum Arthropoda; class Insecta; order Coleoptera; family Carabidae; genus Harpalus; species Harpalus rubripes. The sequence continues at coordinate 38,968,983 of OY720461.1, read as the reverse complement.
AACCCGGTTATAGCGAAATATAAATGCTGTATCACTCCCTTTTCCCCATACAAAAATCGTCTATGGAATATTGCTATAGGATACCCTAAAAACAATACAAACATGGACTTTGAATTATGGCCCGATACATGATTATTGACTTACCTAAAAATATTGATAACAATAAACGTAAAGCCGGTTCTGTAGTACCGACACCACTTGCTAATTTTAGTAACAACCCAGTTTTGGGTGTAATATCTTCCATTTTAAGGGAATCTTATAAGAATTTAACGAATGACATTAACACGACACATGTGTTTCGATACTGAAAGAATACTGCATGCTTACTGACAAGTATCGAAGTTTTATTAGATTAGTACGACCTCTATTTCTCGGAAAATTTGAATAATTATCTGGCATACTTTTTCAGTAATTATTTGTACGTATAAGTCCAAAAAAATAATGATTAACTGTTAATAATTTTTTTATTATACGACAATTCATTGAATATTTTTTATAAAAATTTGTTTATTTATACAAATAACAATACAACTATTTGCAACATAGTTATTTAGTTTAAATAATATTAAACATTAAAAATTGTAAAAATGATGCCAAACATGAACGCCATCTACCAGTTCTCACCTGTCACTGTATGACGTTTCTTATGTCAGTTTGACAGTTAAAATTAACGATGACTTTATATCAGCAGCCAGACTTTAGTCAAGCTTTAAGCACAATAAAACATTTAAACAATGAAGAATTAAAGGAATTGTTAAATAATGATTCTAAGTTTGAAGATATGCTCAAAGATTTGAAACAGGTATTTTTAACCTTATATATGTTACGTATTTTTAGTATTTATTTACTCTATTATATTATGTTATAATATATATTGTGTGATCTTGCAAATAATTGCTGAAAATTTCTTAATATTTCTCAATAAAATGGCGTCCAAAATCCCTATTTTTATTATCGAAATATACAGGGTGTAAACGAAATAATTACATTAAATTTAACCAGTAATATAACTCGTCGAGAGCAACAATAGTTCTTAATAACTTTTCCTCGAAATCGCATATTTTTTTAGCATTTTTACAACCCCGTAAATTGTCCAGTCGTTCCAAGTATTTTTCTAATAATTGAATGCAGTAACAATAGCTGTCAGTTGTTGCAATTAAATTTTGACATTAGTAATAAACTTTTTTTATAAGGTACAATTCTGTCAAAATGCTTACGTTTACAAATAGCGAGTACACAGACATTGTAATTACTTACCTATGGTTTATTTATTTATTCGTATCTTTACTACATTTTAATTTGTGGTTGATATAAAGACAGTGTTATAGAGTTGCCAACGCATTTAGACGAAGCGTTTCCAAATCATACGTTCCTAATATTCGCACATTTGTTAATCTTGTACATCGTTATTACACTACGGAGTGTCACATATGACAATTTTAAAAAAAGCAACAGTTGTATACATACCTTGTGCAAAAAGTTCAATGTTTTCAGCACACAACAGACTTCAATTTTGGGAGTGGCTCATAATGTTCATTTATGAGACTGAATTTACTTGGGAAGGTGTATTTATTATGCACAATACACATCTCGACAGACGAAAATGCTGTAAAAATTTTCATTAAAAAATGTTTGGGCGGGAACAATAAATGGCCGACTAATTTTGGTACTCATGTACCTCGTTTAAATGGACAAAAGTTTATACTTACATTTCTTGAATAACGTATTTAAACTATTATGATTTGTCGACGATAAATAATCAACTCATAACCTAATAACTATGCTTTTGCTCTTCCTCGTTACCTCGTTCCTCTTGTCTTCCTCTATTCACAGGTGATTAAAATCCTGGTTTAATACACAACTTTATAATTTTGTTATCCAAAATTTAAATTTCTTTATTTTAAAAATTGTACTATTACGAATTAATAATAAATGTTATTTCCGTTGATTCGTTTATTAATTACTGTGACTGCAAGTGTAACCGACAACCGACAATTTTTGAGCTGTTTGTATCCCACTTGAATACGGCAGCAGCCATTTGTTCTCCATGGGCGGGTAACGAAATATGCAGCAAATCTTTAAAGAATTTTAATTAAAAATCTAAAAGACTTAGAAAAAAATGTTATTAAGAAGTATTGTTGCTCTCGTCGAGTTACATTACTGGTTAAATTTAATGCACTTATTTCATTTACTCCCTGTATGTTCTAGTTCAAAGATTTAGAACAAGAACGAGAGCTATTGCTAGCAAACATAAACTCTATTTCTGAATTTAATCTTACTCGAGAACCTCAGCTAGTAGAAGGCCGTGAAAAAGTCTCAGAACTGTCTGAAAGAGGAGAAGAAATATCTCAAACAGTTCAAGAAAAGATGGAACAGTACCGTAAGACACAAACAGACACACAGACAGACAGCCAATTAAAATAATATATTCTAGGCACAAAATCTGGTAATATGAACACAGAAACTGCTCTTGCACTTTTACAAACTGCAGCTGCCGAAATGGAAGAAATATCTGAAGCTATCGCCCAAAAACTGTTAAATGGAGATTTGGAAATGGAGGATTTCTTGCAGCAATTTGTGGAAAATAGGAAAATCATGCATTTGAGGAAAGTTAAGGCGGAAAAACTTTCGGAAATTATAACAAACCAACCGAGGATTAATAATACTGTTCCTAATTATATTAACGCACCCCCTGTTCAAATAAATACAAACTATTTTCCTTCTGTTGTTAATAATGTACCATATCCGACTGGACCGATGAATATGCCATTGCCTGGATCATATTTTCCTAATTATTAATCATTAATAAAAATGTTTGTAAGTTTTTATTTTATTTTATTGTACCTATGTTTAACTATCCATATCTCAGAAACTAATAAAGATAGCGCTTATGGACATTTCTCGATATTTATACGTATTTTCAGTAATTTTGTAGGTCTGAAAAAATTTGAGCAATACTTATTTCAAAATCTGTACCGACGAAATATATTTATCAAGTTTGACTTTGTATAATTCCAAAAATATTAAAGATACGGCAATGATCGTTGCACCATTCCATTCTACGGACTTTTGAGTATACAGGGTGTTCATTTTAAATGGGCCACCATTGCTATCTCGAAAACTATAAGAGCTACAAAGATGGTTAGATGGGCAAACAATTTCTATTTCACAAGACAAATTGAAATAGAAGAAAAATATTTTTTTTCGACCAGTGGTTCATAAAATACGGGACTTAACTTTTTTATTTTAAATTAGAATATCTATATATATATATATATATATATATATATATATATATATATATATATATATATATATATATATATATATATATATATATATATACAAAATGTAGAAATAAATATGAAAATAATTTTTCTTTTGCATTTTTCTCGTTTTTTTCGTTATGTAAGGGTATAAACATTTTATATCGTTGTATTCAGAAAAAATGCTGAATCGAATAGGCGAATAAAAAAAGTAGGTTCTCATTTAAAATTAAAAAGTTGAATTCAGTATTTTGAGAACCACTGGTTGAAATTTTTTTTGTAATGTTCATTTTAATAGTCTTATAATATAGAAATTGTTTGCTAATTTAACAGAATTCGTATCTCTTACGGTTCTCGAGATAGCAATAGTGAAACACTTAAATTGAACGCCCTGTATATATTATTTGCTCATTCGTTAGAGAATTTAATTTTGAATTCAGTGATATAATATTTCTATACCCTTGAATAACGATTTTTTCGAGAAAAATGCATATAAAATGTGATTAAAATATGGCTATAATAAGAGTGCCATGAACGGAAAAAATGACTACATGTCATCTTTATTACATATAATTAGAGTGCCCTGACCGAAAGAACTGAATATTTTGTTCTTGTAATTCTATGTCTAAAAAATTAACACGTATTCGTTTTTTCCATTCATGGCACTCTTATTATAGCCATATTTTAATCAAATTAATATGAAACATTACATGCATTTTTCTCAAACAAATCGTTAAGTAAGGGAATAAAAATATTATATCACTGAATTCAGAATTAAATTCTGTAACGAATGAACAAATAAAAAATATATGATCCCATTTAAAATTAAAAAGTTAGGTCCCGTATTTTAAGAACCACTGGTCCAAAAAAATAATTTTCTTTCATTTAAATTTGTCTTGTGAAATAAAAATTGTTTTCTTGTTTAACCATCTTTGTAGCTCTTATATTTCTGGAGATAGCAATGGTGGCCCATTTAAAATGAACATCGTATATATCCAATTTTTTTGACAATCTCACTATAATATAATAAATAAATTAATAACGCAAAATTTAGAAGTGGATCAAAAATTTGACCACTTAATTTTTTTGGAAAACGTATCATGTCCCCTTAGTTTGATGCCGTAGATTAGTTTTAGAGATAACCAAAAAATATAATTTTAAAAATTACAATTTCTGGTTGGATTAAAAAATCATAACTCAAAAACAAAAAGAGTTTGGGCCTTAAACGATTCAAATTTGGATTTAGAAAATGCTAGAAAAATTTGTTAGGCACATATAAGTCGAAATATGAATAAAAAACAATTATTATATTAATCTACACTCTTTATTTTTTCAACATTATCATACCCTTTTTCGTTCATATAACTGATAATCATAAAAATCACAAAAAAACTTGCTACAGCCATAATAACCACTTCATTTTTAATATCAATTTTATCTTGTTTAATTCTCGCCATTTTTATATTATATCTCTCCCTTGCCCTATTTGCCCGTTCGAAAGTGGCGCCATAGTGGGCCCTAGACCACTCGTCAAAATCATAAATGGGTGTGCGTCCACTCATATTGGGTGTGGAATGTCTGTCTTTTCTAGAACGGTAGAATTTTTCTTCTGGGTGTTCTACTGTCATTGACTCTGCTTGGGTAAATTGGTCTCCCGCTGTATGTAACATTCCTATAAAAAAATAATTAATAGTTTAAGCTTTTAACCCATTTTTGGGGGTGGAAATTACGCTGCACATAGTTAAAAATGAAAATATGTACCGGACGAAATGTTGTATCAATTTAAATTTTTCACAAATAGATCAAATATTTTGGGGTCTTAGTTTTTAAGATAGACAAAAATTGTTATTTGTTTAACTACACTGCCTTAGCTGTAAATCTGCGCTTAGTGCCGTGTTGAACACATTTTTTTGCCGATTGATAATTAATTTAATGATTATTTTTATTACATATTTTGAAAGTTTCGCCATCAAATCATGTTGCTATGCGTTTGTATAGCGGTTGCTATGTAATAGTAAAAATATTTTTACTGCCTAGGCAGCAAAAGTGGCACTTTTATGGTATGATTTAAAAATTCATTACTCGAAAACCAAAAAATTCATATGGATTCAGGGGGTTGATTAGTATAATAATAGTGTAACCTCGGCTCCGCAGATACTGTTTTATGATAGACTAAACGTACATCCAATCCGTCTATGCACAATTTAAAACCAAAGTGCTAACGCCAACAGTCTTGTCAGATACCCAAGTTCTCCCTTCTCTCAAACGAATTAACTGTATGCAAAAACAAAAGCCAATCAACCTGTCAGAAATTTTGACATGTGTCTAACATTCCTTAACCAGATCTCTCATTTGATACCAAACACGACATAATTATATAAAAAAATCTGATGTGGCCAACACCAAACCTCCCGCTATTTAATTTTTATTAATTTAAATATATATATATATATATATATATATATATATATATATATATATATATATATATATATATATTTAGTTATTGCGGAATCTGTATTAAGATCCATTCCATATAACTAGGATTCTATTTACTATTTTCTTTTTAAAACGTTACTGTTATTAATTTGAAATGATTAGTTCTTTGACAGTGACATTTATCTGTCAGTTACTTACATTTAAGATATGAACTGTGTAACTAAGGAGATTTGCTTGTTTAAAGCGTAGGCTCCGGGATTAAATTTATAGATAATTTTATGAATTTATCCATAAAATATATAGAAAAAGTATTAATGTAAATCTGTAGAAAATTTAATAATCTTTAATTTTTATAATAACATTAATCTCGAAAAAATAACATTTAAAAGTATTTTTCGAAGAAAAACTATTTTGAGCTTCTAGTAAAGTGCCGTTTCCGGTTATCCGATTTACACCGAAATCTAATGGGCTCTTTCCATTACAGAAAAAGTTCGAAATACAAGGTTTCAGAATTTTCTAAATGATAGTATTTGAGTTAGAGTAAAGGATCCACACACACACATACATACACACAGACATCATCGTGAAAATGTTAAAATTGAATTCTAGGGACCTTAAAACGTGGTCATTTAGCAAAACCTCGATATGCGATTTTTAGCACGAATCCTATACCTCCCTTACCAAGGGTAGCGGGAGGTAAAAATAAGCCGATCAAAATTTTGATATTTCTGTGGTGTAGCACTGCAAAAAAAATTCATTTGATACCAAACACGACATTGTTCTGACAATTTTTCTGACAAGTATCACACCGATTGAGGACTTCATTTCAGCCGAAAACTTTAACAAATGTACTAATACATATTGTAACTTGTACTTAACATTATTTATACAACTGTTACACATATTAAGGACTAATTTAAGCCACAAAACTCCAATAATAAAATAAATTAATGTCTTACCTTTATCGTACAATTTTCTAAGTCTAAAATTTCCTAAAACTTCATAAGCTGAAGATATATCTTGAAACTTTTTAGAAGCGTCAATACTGCCCTTATTTTTATCTGGGTGGTACATCATGCTTAATTTATAATAAGCTGCTTTTATATCTGTTTGGGTAGCATGAGGGGTAATTCCTAGTGCATCGTAATGGTTTTTAAAAATAATATTTGTTGTTGAAAAATGACAACTTAAAAATTGTTTGAAATTCACACACAGACATCGCGGAAACATTGTAGAAATAATTAATATTTAGATTACATTCCGAAAAATAATTTTAGAAAGATTTTAAATATAATATTATGACATTTGGGTATGAAATAGGTTATTTTGTTACCTAATGTTTATAGTACCAACATAAAAATATTTATTTATTTGTTTAAATAAATTTTATTGATATAAGTACAAATAATTATAAATCATATGAATTTAATATATAATAAATAAGCAAAAATAAAATTATATAATTTATACATTATTTCCCTAAAAGTACCTTTAGTAATTTCGCCCTTAAAGTGGCTGTATTGCGTGTCAAAATTAAACCAAAATACATACAAAAATTATAACAGAAATCTACAATTATATCAATTTATATATCATTAAAATACTAAATTATTCATTAATATACAAATATATAAATAAACATATCATTTACCTGAAAATAAAAGTGACAGATAACCTACAAAATGTCTCATGTTTCCAAATTGAAAAAAGTCATACTTGGTACTGGAATTTTTGGAGGCGCCCTATTATATTATTATCTACAACCCAAAAAAGCTTATGCTAGTTGGACTACGAATTATACTCCAAATCCTCATTTAAAATGGGACGAAAATTGGGATCAGTAAGTAGATTACCATTTGTACAAATCGGTAAAAAAATTGCCTAAATATAATTTTAGCAGGTGTCCGAAATCTATTGTGAAAAGATCCAAAAACAACAATAACATACAAAACGATAATTTTATTAATGAAGAAATAGAGAAAAATAAGCCTATGTCTACCCGTCATCTTATTTTAATAAGACATGGTCAATATAATACTTCAGGTCGCTCTGACGATGAAAGATGTTTAACAGAATTAGGTAAAAATGCTCAATACACCCCAGTTTTTTGTGTATACACTAATTTTAGGGCGTAAGCAAGCCGAATGGACGGGTCAACGTTTGAAAGATTTAAAAATACCATATACAGAACTTGTTAAGTCTACAATGAAAAGGGCCCAAGAAACCGGCTTAATAATTCAAAAAAGTTTGCCTTCAATACCTGTAGAAAATTGTTCCCTATTGGAAGAGGGCGCCCCTGTACCGCCAGATCCGGCTGTAGGGCATTGGAAGCCCGAATATTATGTAAAGTAGAAATTTTACTTAATACGCCCCAAAAAACTCAATTTTGTATATTTTTTCTTAATACCTCCTCTTTTTAAATGTTTATTTAATTTTTTAATAATTAAAGTACACCAGCACAAAATTTTATTAAAATATACAGGCTGTCTCACAACTCGCGCCCCAGAGCGAATGAGGAAACACAAAACTGCACTCGGATGTGTAATTTCGAAGAAAAAAAAATCTAGCTAATAGATATTCGAGAAAAGACGTCTTAAAATTGACCAATCAGAGACCTACACCTCTAACGTGTGTTTGCCGTAATTTTACTAGAGTTTTATACAAATCAAATCTTCTTTAAAATGTGTGGGCGACTGTAGTTTTCGAAAAGTGTCAAATTAAATTTGACAAGGTGAATAAAAAAGGCAAATTCTTACCATGTATTCAGCCGCTGATTACTTAGAAATGATTATAATTTTCGGAGAATGTGGACGTAACGCCAGAGAGTCTATTCGGAACGTTTTCCGGATAAAAATCTTGTGGATCATAAAGTGATATTGAGAGCCATCGCAAGGACGCATGAGACCGGTCAAGTTATGCCAGATCGAAAAGAAACTTTTGGTGCTCCCAGAAACGCTCGTACAGTTGAGAACGAAGAAGCTGTTTTAAATGTCTTTGAGGAAGATGGTACCAAAAGTATCAGAGAAGTTGCAGGCCAATTAGGTATTTCCAGGGTTTCGATACATCGAATTTTGAAAAATAATCGACAACACCCGTATCATTACACTCGTGTACAGCATCTACAGCCGGAAGATTACCCTGCTAGAAGAGAGTTCTGTACGTGGTTGCTAAATCAAGAGATACTCGAACCAAATTTTGTTTCGCGGATTTTATTTTTGGACGAATCGATTTTCGGCAAACAAGAATTCAAATGACAATAATATTTTCGTTTAACACATTTTACACAGCTGCTAAAACACGTTGCACTGTACGATATAAATGATGATCTCGGATGACACCTTCGCTAACTTAAATTTGTTGACAGTGAAAAGTCAACTCTAAAGTGTCAAAATTACAATAAGTCAAACAGGTTTTGTAACTCGTTATGCTCTGTTCCATTTAAGCCATTCAGTAGATGGCACTGGCAACAGCAAATCTGAAGTAGCCGAAATTACATTGGGTAAACCTGGTTCTTGTCTCTAATTTCAGTCAATCAGAGAAGTCAAAACTATGCCCTATGCTCCGCAATACTGAATGGCTTAAATGGAACAAGGTATAGTAGTATTTTTAAAACCTAGCAACCAGTTTTATTTTATAATCATATCACACCTCAAGATATCCTTCCGGGATTGGTGGATTAAAAAGTCTTGTTATGCAAGCAGCCGCAAATTATTTTCTTCTATTTGTTGGCAACCTATTATCGTCGGCAAGTGCCAGTTTCGTCTGGGACGCGAGTTGTGAGACACTGTGTATTTATTCATTTTAAAGTTATTCAAACAAAAAACCAGCCCATATTCTTAAGCTTATTTTTCTACCTCTATAATTCCGTTCGTTAGCAGTTTTACCAAGATGGCGCCCGGATCGAAGCAGCATTTCGGCGCTATTTCTACCGGGCTGATAATAGCCAAGAAAAAGATTCATACACTATATTAGTTTGCCATGCTAATGTTATTAGATATTTCGTTTGCAGGTATTTTTTTAAAATTGTTTCTTGAGAATTTGGATATATGTTAACCATTTTAGAGCATTGCAGTTTCCGGCGGAAGCTTGGCTGAGATTATCTTTAAATCATGCGAGTATTACATGGATTAGTATAACTCCAAATGGTCGCGTAATTCTGAGAACATTAGGCGATTCAGGCCATATGCCTGTTGATGGAATTTCATACAGATAATGTGTATATTATACGTAAAATATATATTTTTTTGTCCGTAAAATATTTGTATGTACTTGACACGTATTACGTTTTAATAAAAAATATGTTTTGTATAACAGTTTTGATGTCACTGATATATTTATTAATATATAAATAATATTAAATGTGTTTTTCTACAGTCTATATACAAAGTAGCCATTTGCGCTCTCTTTTGTCAACGCAAAATGTCACTTTGCCGCTCTAGAGCGACAAAGTAGAAAAAACGCTCGCTCCTCAAATTTCTAACTATACAATGTTGAGAAATGTTACTTGACTACGTTCTTAATGGAAACGTTTAGTCAGGAATTAATGACACTGTAGTTACACATTACCCACTTAACAAGTCAATCTGACATATAACTGCTCTGTCGGTATGTTACATAACCAAACAAAATGCCGCACTGCTGTGAAAATAAAATAGGGTATTCATTTACAAAAACGAAAGTATAAAATGCGTAGATTAGATTGAAGCAATAGCTCAAGAAGAATGTAAAAAAATACCGATAAGTAAAAATATATTAAAAATAAATTTTTGTTATGGTGGAGGACCCCATTGTGGCGACTGTAGAAAAAATCTTGTGTGTGTTTCGAGCGCAAATGGACATTGTCGATTTCGAGAGAATGCCTCGCTCCTGCGTCGCGCGGCAACAACCTCTCGATCGACAATGTCCCATTTTGCGCTCTTAATACACAAATAGCTATAGTACTGTCTGTACAAAATTCCAGCTCAATATCTCAACTGGTATGTAAGTTATACATTTTTTAGTCCCACATTTTTAGAGCCACTGATATTATTAATATTTTACCCTAATTACAAATATATACTTACCAAATTATACCCCGATATGTCGCACGGCCGAAAGTTACACCATTTTATATTTCTTGTCCCACATTTTTACTACCCCTGATACAATAAACCCCATATACCAAATACCCAATTAATTTCCAAAATATTAACTATACCCATTCCAAATTTCATGCCCTTATCTCAAACGGTTCAAAAGTTACACCACTTGAACTTTACCCCCAACATTTTTAATACCCCTGGTTTAATTAATTATCCAAATAACCAATCGATGCCCAAAGGTCCCAACAGTATCCTGTCCAAAATTCATCCCGATATCTCAAACTATTACCGAGTTATGAATTTTTAAAATTGGACAAAAATCTAACCGTTCTCCCAAGCTATATTTAAACGGGAAAACCCCCGTGGGAACCATGACGTCACAGGGAATGCCCTCTGACGTCACACGGAATCCCCTGGATTCCCTAAGACAAAATTTGTTGATAATAATCTTACAACAAATTTCGACTTTAAGGGTGCATAACTTTTGAACCAATTTTTAAATTATTATGAAAATTGGTATACTGTCTAACTAAAGGGTGCTGAGTTCAATGGCGCACACAAATTTTACGTATTTCGACAGGATTTGGGGTTACAATGCCATAAATGGGATGGGAACCCGTAAACAAATTTTTATCTTTATCGCTTTATAGCAAAAATGGGTCCATCATCGATTTGGCTGAAACTTTGTGGACATATATAAAAAAAGTCCGTAGAATCGAAATATGTATGGTAGAATAGTTGCCACCCCTTAGTTTTGGGGTTATTGACCCTAGATTAGGTCAATGTTTTTTATACTATAGTTTGTTGTACTATAATTTGTTTATTATTAATTTGCAAAAATGTGTCCATGGATTTGACTAAAACTTTGTTTACTTATAGTAAAAAGTCTGGAGAATCCAACCCTGTATGGTGCAAAAATGACCAACCCTTTATTTGGGGGTTATGAATCCAGAAAACCCTCAAAATATGTTCATTGCTATTTATTTAGTTATTTCATTATTCAAATTTTCTTTAATAAAAATTGTATCAGTTGTCAGAATAATTTAGAATTTGGTTTACGTATGTAAAAATGTACAAAGATTTCAAATCTGGGCTCAAAATATTTTTGCAGCCCCTAATTTTGGGGGTATGAACCCTTAAATCAGTCAATGAGTTCCAGTAACATTGCTATTTTCATGTTTCATGAATTTGGCTAAAACTTAGTATACTTATATTAAAAAGTCTGTAGAATGAAACCCTGTATACATAATTGTCCAGCCCTTATTTTTGAAGATACAGCCCTGGAAACACCCCTATGTCTTTGACAATTTTCTTATATTTATTTTAATATGTATATTCGTTCATTTTTGAAACTTTGATTTGTTAAACTTTTATTAGGGATAGAAAAAAATTGAAAATTGGTATACATATGTAAAAAAGTCTGGTAAGTTCTGTTCTGGCCCTAAAAATAATTTCCCACCACCCATTTTTGGGTAAGGCACTTGTAAAGACAAACAAACTTTAAAAAAATTGAAATTTGGTGTACTTATGTAAAAAAGACCCAGAAATTCAAATCTGGGGTCCAAAACAATATACAACCCCTAATATTTTGGGTAACAACGCCCAAATTATGATTGGAATATACGGTGTTTTTCAAATTTAAAACTTTATTTCACACACAAATAAGAATATAAAAAAGCACAATTGACCCATACAATTGTTAAAATCGGCAGTGTAATGTACAGTGACGGCTTTAGGGATATTTACAAGGGGATTTATCACAGAATGCTAAGCAAAACTTGAGGTAAAATTTTGAATTTTTAAAAACGTCGATGTTATTAATTTACGTCATATTTCTTGTAATAAATAGACATTTTGAACTCTGTAGGAGGTGGACATCATTGTTTGGTTTGTCTAAGTATACATTCAATGTCGATACATTCCAAAACTGCAGCACCGACAGAGCTGCGTCGCGTTACCATAGACATTACTGTATTCCATTTATTGAGCTTGGGGTCGTATTTTTCCACAGAATTTAAACTACTGGATCCATCATTTCCGCCAATAGCGTATATGTAACCGTCTATAGCGACGACTTCATGTGTAGATCTACAAAAAATTATTTAATTTCCGAACCCATTATTCAGTTTCCGAACCCACCTTCGGCTGTTCATAGCTGTAATAGGTTCCCAAGCGTTTCTTCTGACATTAAATCGTTCTCCACTCGACATACACATAGTACCATCGTTGCCTCCAATGCAGTATAGAGCACCATCTAGCGCTGCAACGCCGCAACTACTACGGCGGGAGGACATGCTCGGAACGGGTTGCCAATGGCCTTGACGTGGATCGAACCTGGAGTATATAAATCACAAGATTTAAATAAAGAAAAAAAATTTTTTTTTAAATTTTACCTTTCAACTGATGCTTGGTAGTTGGTCGAATCGAAACCCCCTAGTGCGTAAACACAATTTTCTGAAACGACAAATAATTGATTACTTATTTGCTGTAACAATCTAGGTTTTCCCCAAAAATAAAAGTGTTGGGTTATTTTTACCTCCCTTTATACCGTATGTAAGGGAGGTAATGTAATCGTGCCAAAAATTCGATGGTGAGTTTTCAGTAAATAAGCACGAATTAGGGTCCCCACAACACGTTTTTACTATTTTTCCGATAATATTTCTATTTCCCATATTTAAGCTTCCTGTATTCATATATCGAGTTGATTAGATTTTGGGTAAAATTGGATAAATGAAAGTGATACTTTACTTGAAGCCCATAACAGTTTGAAAAACTATATTAAAATATAATCCAAAACTTTTCAATTTTAGTATTTAAGACTTTTATATCACAGGATTTTGGCTAAAATTAATCAACCAGAATTGATCCTTTACTTGATGCTCTGAACAGATTCTCGTGAAAAATATATTATGATACACTTCAAAACTTGTCAAATTTAGTATTTACGACTTTTATATGAAGGGGAACAACATATTAGATTTTGGATACAATTGATAAACCGGAAGTGATACTTTATTTGAAGCTCTGACCAGATTTTCGTGAAAAATATATTGATACAATCGAAAACTTTTCAAATTTGGTATTTAAGACTTTTATATTAATAAAAATGACATGTTAGTTTTTTTTTCTAAAATTGATAAATCGGAAGTGATACTTTATTTGAAGCTCTAAACAGATTTTCGTGAAAAATATATTGATACTTGACTTTTATATTAATGAGAACGACATATTAGATGTTTTCTAAAATTGATAAACCGGAAGTACTACTTTACAGGAAGCTATAAACAGATTTTCTTGAAAAAATATATTAAAACATGATCCATAACTTCTCAAATTTGGTATTTAAAACACGTGTATAATTGGAAACAACATTAGATTTTGACTATAGCTATATGATAAACCGGAAGTGGTACTTAATTTGGAGCTTTTAACAGATTTTCGAGGAAAAACGTAATAAAATATAATCCAAAATTTGGTATTACAGACTTCTATTTATTGGAAGAACAAATTAGATTTTGTTTACGAACGATCAACCGGAAGTGATACTTTACTTAAAATTCATTGCTATTTCAAACACGGAATTGACGGGAGGTCATGTGTTGGCCACTTTTCAGCACTCATTTCGGAGTTTTGTTTGGTTAAAAAAAAATGAAATTTTGTATACACGGTATCTCACAACTCGCGCCCCAGACGAAACTGACACTTGCCGACGACAATAGGTTGCCAACAAATAGAAGAAAATAATTTGCGGCTGCTTGCATAACGGAGTTACAAGACTTTTTAATCCACCAATCCTTGAAGGATATCTTGAGGTGTGATGATATTATTACAAAATAAAACTGGTTGCTAGGTTTTAAAAATACTACTAGTGAGTTACATAATTTGTTTGATTTACTGTAATTTTGACACTTTAGGGTTGACTTTTCACTGTCAACAAATTTAGGTTAGCGAAGGTGTCATCCGAGATTATCATTTATATCGTACAGTAACGTTCCGATTCCGAATAGACCCGTGCTGCCTCTCTGGCGTTACGTCTTACGTCCACATTCTCCGAAAATTATAATCATTTCTAAATAATCAGCGATTGAATAAGTGAATACATGGTAAGAATTTGCCCTTTTTATTCACCTTGTCAAATTTAACATTTTTCGAAAACTACAGTCGCCCACACATTTTAAAGAAGATTTGATTTGTAGTAACGTAAAATTACGGCAAACACACGTTAAAGGTGTAGGTCTCTGATTGGTCAATTTTAAGACGTCTTTTCTCGAATATCTGTTAAGCTAGATTTTTTTTTCTTTGAAATTACACATCCGAGTGCAGTCTCATGTTTCCTCATTCGCTCTGGGGTGCGAGTTGTGAGACAGCCTGTATATGTAAAAATGTTCCAGGAATTTATATGTAGTATCAATAAAAATTTCCAACCTCTAATTTCGGGGGTAATAACTTCCAAGCCCAAAAAATAATAAAATATTAATTACCTACGACTGCAGTCCGGCAGTATCTTCTTCTCGTGTTCATAGCAGGGCAACTGCACCAAACTCCAGTTAAGGGATCAAATCTTTCCATACTTGCTAGACAAGATGCGCCATCGTATCCCCCACAAACATAAACTAACCCGTCAAACGAACAGATACCCAAACAAGATCTTTTGGTTCCCATTGGGGTAACAGTGTTCCAAGAATTACTCAACGGGTTGTAACATTCTACAGTAGCTAAATCAGAAGCTCCATCATATCCCCCCACGACATAGAGTAGACGACGAAGACCGGTAACACCCGAGCGAGACCGACGCCATAACATGGGCGATATAGAAGTCCATGTATCTGTTCTCGGATTGTACACTTCACATTCGCTGTGGATGGCAAATAAACTACCTCCCCCTACAAAAAATACCCAGAAATAGGTGTTAGACTCTGGGGCTGTCCTTAAATTACGTAACGCAAAATTAGGAAATTTTTGATACCCCCTCCCTCCTTTGTAACGCACCCGTAACGCAAACATGAACTCCCCCCTATATATTACGTAACGCAGTACTTGACCCCCCCCCCCCAATTTTTTTACTGGATATTTAAGTATATGGCATCCTTAATATTCAGTTAAAATTTGAAACAGAAACTATTTAAATTAATGTACATAAAGATGAAAAATAACAGAACAGAACAGAAACTATTTAAATTAATGTACATATAAAGATAAAAAATAATGTACTACTCTTGCCCTACGGCTTGTCACCCCAATTTTTTTACTGTATATAAAAGTATATGGCCTCCTTAATATTCAGTTAAAATTTGAAACAGAAACTAATTAAATTAATGTACATAAAGATGAAAAAATAAAAGCACAGAAATTAAAAGCATATGCATTTCCATATGCTTTTAACAAACTATTGAAAAGTTTTTCCTTATCAACACTACTTGAATTCATGTTTTAATATGAATTAAATTGCACGAATGAACGACCACTGGCCCGAATTTGAACTGTGCCCGACATATTATGTTGACTGTTATTGAAAACAAACGACTGCCTGCATATACGAATTAGCACCGCGAAATTTGAATGTTTAAAAACTATTAAAGCAAGTTTAGCAATATTTTTATATTTTATCGTTACGTAACGCACACATTAACCCTCCCCCAACCCCTCGTAACGCTGCGTAACGCTACTCTTGACCCCCCCCCCTTGAAGCGTTACGTAATTTAAGGACAGCCCCTCTCTGCAATATATACCTAAAATTTGATTAAATCTAATAATAAACATTATACATTTTTAATTTTTACCTTCCGTCACCTTTAGGTAAGGAAGGTACTGTCTTTGGTCAAAAAATTCGTCGTGAGTTTTAAATGAATAAACACGTTTTAAGGTCCTTAGAATACGATTTTACTGTTTTTACGATGATGTCCTTATGTGTGTGTGTAACAAAATTTTCGTCTACGATAACTCTACTACAAAAAATTATAATTCTTTCGTATTCCTCTTCGTTGCAGCCATATGAAGAGCTGATTAGATTTTGGTTATAATTGTTCAACCGGAAGTACTCTCATTTGAAAATTTCGACAGTTTTTCTTGAAAAAACGATGTTAAATATCATTTTTTCACATTTAATGTTATTATAAATATTAAAGAATATTGTATTCTCTATACCAGGGATGGCGAAAATTTACGTATCAACGTACCATTTTTCTAAAGAAATGTTTAATGAGGTCATAGACGTGCCATCAAATAATTTTGACTTTGTTATTATTGGGAAAATAATAATAATAATAAATACTATCAACTCAAAACTCTTTATTTACTAATTAAATAGGAACATTTTGCAATGTTTCAATTATACGCGTAATTTAAATTAAAGTAAAATTAGTGTGACTTCTGTTGTTGCAGATTCGATGACAAATAACATATGTTAGGGTTGTAAGATGTTACTTTTAGCAGAATGCATGCTGAACTGGAGTAATCTATCAAACGGTTTCTAACCGAGTCTTTAATGTTATTCATCTCTGAAAATAATGACTCGCAGGCATAGGTTGATGAAAATATTGTAAAAATAGCATGAGCCAGGTTCTTCAAACAATTAAATGTGTCTGATAACGCATTCCATGTTTCCAAAATTTTGTTATTAGCATTTTCACTTATATTACTTGTCAATCTTTCTGTTTCAGTTAATTCTAACTCTTTCCTTGTTTCAATAAATTTTTGAATCCATATTGAACTAGACTGGAAATCAATCAGCTGCATTTCAAATTCTTCAATTTCCAACCAATCGAATTGGGAAATATTCAGTTTATCAAATGTCCCGCGCACCACACCCGAACATTCCGTAGCGTAGGGATCACTCGCGTTCGCTCGTCATATAATACCTACTTCACACTTTTTTTCGTAGTGCATCATAATGAATTTTGTGATCAGTGACGTGCCCAAAATATTGTGACGCGTGCCATTGGTTCGCCATCCCTGCTCTATACGATTTGACTGCATTTTATACTTCATATAAAATGGATATAGAGTTATAAAATTATAAAGAAATTAAATTTCATAAATTAGCTAGCTATGCTAGAAACAACTACTATATTAAGAAAATTCTGATTGAAAGATATCAGCGTCCATTGACAATCGTAGCATAGATCAAACATACAACCGTATACGATAGTATATATAATCTAGGATCGTAGTATATTTGTGCTATAATTTTACTCGAAATATGGGATTATATTGCTCGAAACTTTCTGTATGGAATTTGTATAAAATACATACAACTGTCGAAAGGTAATGTACATACAAGATATTTATAATCTTTTGCAAGGAACTTTCTGTATGGATTTTATAGAAAATACATAGACATTTACGAAAATTCTACCGGTAGATACTGCATATACCGACTGTATTCGAAAACACGAGTGGTAAAAAATTACCGTTTCGAAAATTGTACAATATCTACCATTACCGGATTCATGAAGAATCTAATCTCAAAAAAAGGTAGTGATGCAAAGCGAAGTGCGCGCATTAAAAGTGGAAATGTGTTCAAAGTAGGACTCTGCTCAGTTTGTTAACTACATCAAATTTCTAATCTGTTTCAAATTTTTTATAGCTTATGGATCTACCCTGTTTACCACTTGCGTTCTTAAAGTATCGATTCCGATAGCTATAACCTAATAAACAGCTGTTTACCGGTAACAGTTCAGGGGCTGTCCTTAAATTACGTAACGCAAAATTAGGAAATTTTTGATACCCCCTCCCCCCTTTGTAACGCATCCGTAACGCAAACATGAATCCCCCCCATATATTACGTAACGCAGTACTTGACCCCCCCCCCCCAATTTTTTTACTGGATATAAAAGTATATGGCCTCCTTAATATTCAGTTAAAATTTGAAACAGAAACTATTTAAATTAATGTACATAAAAATGAAAAATAACAGAACAGAACAGAAACTATTTAAATTAATGTACATAGAGATAAAAAATAATGTACTACTCTTGCCCTACGACTTGTTACCCCAATTTTTTTACTGTATATAAAAGTATATGGCCTCCTTAATATTCAGTTAAAATTTGAAACAGAAACTAATTAAATTAATGTACATAAAGATGAAAAAATAACAGCATAGAAATTAAAAGCATATGCATTTCCATATGCTTTTAACAAACTATTGAAAAGTTTTTCCTTATCAACACTACTTGAATTCATGTTTTAATATGAATTAAATTGCACGAATGAACGACCACTGGCCCGAATTTGAACTGTGCCCGACATATTATATTGACTGTTATTGAAAACAAACGACTGCCTGCATATACGAATTAGCACCGCGAAATTTAAATATTTCAAAACTATTAAAGCAAGTTTAGCAATTTTTTTTATATTTTATCGTTACGTAACGCACACATTAACCCTCCCCCACCCCCTCGTAACGCTGCGTAACGCTACTCTTGACCCCCACACCCCCCTTGAAGCGTTACGTAATTTAAGGACAACCCCTCACCGGTAGAATTTTCGTAAATGCCTCATATAACTGACGGAAGGTAATTTGCTGGCCACATCAGATTTTTTATTGTGCAAAAGAAATGTCACACACACAAAACTGGATGGTGGTCTAATACATACCCACAGCAAATAAATAAGGTTGGGCCCCACTCGGTTTTCTCTCAGCTGTTCTGGGAGTGGACAGCGCACACCTTCTTTCGGGTGCAAGGTGGTACCTCATAGCTTCTAAAAGTAATTCTCTACATTGACTATTTTCGCGTACTAATCTTTCGCAATCAACACGGGTCATCAGAAAATCTCTGTTAACTAAAGGGAGTCTTACATGTTGCATTAGCTAAAAATAAATAAATTTTTAAGCATAAATTATTTAGGATAAATGTTTTGGAAACATACTTGCGATATGTATTGTTGTCGTTCAGAAAGATCGTGTTTGACCCAATTTAGAACTGCTGTGAATACGTCTTCTTCTGATGAAATATTTAATTGACTATTAGAAATTAAATCTTCAACCTGTAGAACACAAATATTAAATTAATTTTGGGCCCGTCCAACTTTTTTGTTTTTTTTATGTTACGATGAATTTAAAAATAAAAATTCCGTATTTTTTGTTTTCTTGAAATTATGCTGAATAACGCCCAAAATAATTATTAAAGTTTTGGCGCGAAAGTTGTGACGTTAGAGTTACTCCGTCACAAGTAGAGAGAACCGACATACGTTACCTTTAATAATGGTAATATAATATACAATAAATGTTGCAAGAATAAAAATACGTATTCATTACAAACTGTGATCAAAAATCTTTAGAGCTAATAAATAAACGAGATAATTATATCATTTCAAAATATATATTTGTTTGATTTACTTACATGAATGAAGGTATAAAAGTAG
The DNA here is from genome assembly GCA_963082715.1 of Harpalus rubripes. NCBI lineage: Eukaryota > Metazoa > Arthropoda > Insecta > Coleoptera > Carabidae > Harpalus > Harpalus rubripes. The sequence continues at coordinate 38,948,828 of OY720461.1, read as the reverse complement.
TGTTAAATGATAATTTATGAAAAACTTTCAAAGTACGTATTATACATAAATAAAAATCAGGTAAGTAAAATTAATAATTTTTGCTCGTGGTTAATCATTCGCTTTAATTAATGAGACTTTAAGACTTTCTTTAATATAATATTGTAGGTTTATTATATTCATCAAGTGCCATTGCTATAATTAAAATAGTATTTAAACTATTTTCTATTTATAATTAAATACAACAATGACAGTATTGATTACAATAATCAAAGCAAAGTTCATAATAAAAAGTAATCCAACATTTACATTCCCATTTTCTAAATGATTACAACAATGACAAGTGTTGAGATTACAATAAATAAAACATAAATTATAATATAAATTTATTTAATAAGTAAATTTTGTTTTTATTTTAATAAAAAATTATTCGGATATATTAAATATGTGTATAGAGTATGTGTAAGGCCAATCGCGAATTTATGAGCAAAATATGCATGGTCCACTGTATAGTGACATTATCACAGGGTAACTGGACGACTATAATGACACTGATGTCATAACATGGCGATCATTTTACGCTAAAAACTTTAATTACATTATTATTGATATTCAAAATTCATATGCGACATGTAATTTCTAAAAAAGTCGAAGACTTGGACGGGCCCAAATTCATAACTCTACAGACTTGTACGTTTCAGATTTTATATTCAGCATGCGTTCTTCTGTATGTAACTGGTCCAATAAATACAAATAATTAAACAAAAAGGGGCAACTTCAAAATTTTAGGTCAAAAATTTTACCCTGATTTGTTGGGGAAATATTATTACATCCCCTTAATTTAGGGGTGTAAATTACGGAAAAAATATCCAAAAAATTCTTCGGACCTTGGTTTTTGAGATATCTAAAAAAATTTTTTTTTTGAAATTTACTATTTTTGGGTATGGTAATTGTTAAATTTTTTTTCATGAATGGTGAAACTTTTGTATATAACCATATATGTTTTGTTTATGATTTAAGTGGTCCACACCTAAAACTGGGTCAAGATACAAACTCAGAATTATAATATTTTTTACTTATATACCCAGAATTTGGTTTAAAAAGCCTATGTATCCGCATGATATAATACATATAATAACAAAAATAATAATATATAGTACAGTAAAAAATAAATAATATTTATTCCAATAACCACCCTTAAAACATCCTTTATAAAGAGTACATCTCCCTTAACAAAATCAATTTTATAGGGGATGTGAATTAGAGCAAAATTTTTATATCTTTTCCTATAATAAAATCACGCTTTATAGCTTTATCACACAAAATTTCGGCTTAATAATATGCAATATATATCTTTTTAAATAAAAATTGGAGCTGTATGTTCCAGTAAAATGCAAGTAAATACTTACCTCTTGTATGGGCAGTAATAAAAATTCTTCAGTATTAACAACTTGCTGAAAATTCTGTAGGGCATAACAGTGGGACCTTGAATGAAGTTCTTTACAGGAATGAGTGTCTGAAAAAATACAAAATACAATTTTGATAATTGTTACGTATCTTCGTAATTGATTCTAAAGTTTGATTCGGTTGCCCCACTTCGAAACCTTGGGATATGCCATAAATAAATGATCTTAAAAGATCTATAAATACTTTAGATATAATTAGTTTCAACCCTGCACATTTCAACCCTATACAATAATATTTTAAATGTATATCATCAAAAATATACGTACAAAACTTGTAACACATATAATTCAAAAAATATACCATATTTATTTATTTTTTTTAAAGTAACATTTTAGATTTTTCATATTTTCATTCCTGTTGTATTGTTAAGGGTTGAAACAGCATAGGTCGATTTTTCAACCCTTAGAAGGTCAATGACATACATTATTGATTAAGGGTTGCTTAGGGATTACCAAAAGGGAAATATTTTCTCAACCCTTAAACAACAGTTGCTTTAAAAAAAATATATATATGCCTTCGTTTCATATGAATAAAGAAAATTCTGATCTCCAAAATTAAATGAGATAGTGACTTGTACGTTTCAGCAATTTTTCAGCGCTGATAATTGTTTCATGTTTTTTTTAACATCATACAACAAATATTCCTCACTCTTAACATATTAAAGTGACCGGTTTTGGGTAGCGAAATACCGCAACCGGACCACAATAATAGTTACGAAACAATCATCCTTCGGCACACATTCCTTTCTAAGCACACTTCTTTCGCGTCGGCCACATTCATAATCGCATTCATACAAGCTCTTTTTCTCTTCCCACTCGGAAACTCTCTCTTTTAGCACCTTATCAATCACATCTAGCCGCTTACACACTGGACGGCCACGCAATCGAACACCCTCAATTTCACCAAGATATATACGCTTTACAAGCCGTTCACTCTTCATTCTCTCCACATGACCAAACCATCTCAACTGGCTCATTCCTACTCTCTTAACATTCTTCCTAACCATACATTCTTCATACACCAAATTATTCCTCATGCGATCTCGTCTTACACATCCACATACATTACGTAAATACCTCATTTCCACGGCAGACACTCTCTTTTTATGCTTTCCCGTCCATGCCCAACATTCGCTTCCATACATCAAAGCAGGCACTAGCACTCCATTATACACACTTAAACATGCTTCTCTAGATACGTTTACGTTTCGAGCAAACGTACCCAGAGCACCCATTACCTTACACCCCGCACTCACTATCCTTTCAATTTCTCTATCAATTCGACCATCCCTTGACATCATGCTACCCAAATATACAAACTCATTCACTTGCTCCAGTTTCACTCCATCCACCATATATCATATAAACTATTGTTTACGAAAGATGAGTATTCAACGTCATTTGTGAGCCGTCTGATATAGTATTACTTGCAGATAACTTCATTCCATTTCATATGCATAGGCGTGCAACATGAAATATTTATGGACACATTTTAACTGAGAAAATAAAGAATTTGAAAATTATGTTTCTTTCTAAATAATGCCTTTCTGAAAGATTTATGTTCTTCACTTATGTTTTTGTAAAATTAAAAAACATAACTATAAACCAAGGAATAATAATTTGATTTAAACATCAACGCCACTGGGTAAATATTAGCACAGAGGGCAGTGTAGTAGATAATTAGGTATCTGTAAATCTACGACATACGTCATTATTATTTATAGTGTGTTAGAAAGTTATGCCACTATTTACGTATATCTGTCACACCACATAAATTAAATAGACATAGGTCAAATAATCTTTCTCTTTCTAATACAAAATGTTGCTAAGCGACTGCTGTAAAGTGATGTGTATTATTTCTTCGAACAAATGACCTTGAATAGTCATCTTTCGTGAATAATAATTTATCTCCCTAATTTGAAAGTGTTGATTACGGGAAAAATACGATATCCAAAAAATAAAATTTTGAAAATTGGCTATTTTTTATTGATTTAAAAAATTCGTAACTCAAAAAATGGGAACTTGTACGTTACAAATTTAGAGTCAGCATGCTTTCTTTTATACGTCCATATATTTTAATTAATTTTAAAAAAATTGAATCATACTTATATTCAACGCTGACTCTATCATCTAAATTTATTGACCATAAAAATTATTTATTTTAATTTCTGGGTAGTTTTATGTACCTAAATTATGGCTGTGGGTGTGATGAATAAATCTATGACTTCATAGCTTAAATAATAGTAACATTACTCTAAGGTCGTGAACTTTTTTAAGTCGATGAACCTTGAAATAATTCGTAAATAAGTTAAATAGTATATTGCGTGAATATGTCAATGTTTCATGGTTTAGTAATGATTATTCGTTTGTATTAGGGTTCAATGACATTAGATAAATATATATTAGGGGTACAATACACTCTTAACAAACTAGGAAATATTTTATATTATAATATTTACTTTTACCTGCAAAACTTCTGATGCCAAGGCAGTTACTTGGATGTAGCTGCTTCATTAAAAATTTACAACATGCATCTCTGACTCCTTCAATTTGTAGCAAACCACTCGCAGGTAATAATACCTAAAAAACCTAGTCAAAAATTGTAAATTTTTAACTTAAATATACGTTATACCTGTACATTATCCTCGGTTATAAGTACTTGTCCAGTATAAGCATATTCAACTAGTAATTCTAAAGCTAATGGATCTACTTCGTGTAGGATAACCAAAGGACTATCATGCTCCTTCATGTCACCTGTAGAATATAGTCAGAAATGAACAAAACTTTAAAAAATTGGCATTTTTACCTCCCGTCATATAGTAGGTAAACTATTATTCACGAAAAATGACTATTCAAGGTCATTTGTGAGCCGTCTGATATAATATTACTTGCAGATAACTTCATTGCATTTCGTGTACATAGGCGTGCAACATGAAATATTTATGGACACATTTTAATTGAAAAAATAAGTGCAATTCATTTGAAAATTATGTTTCTTTCTAAATAATGCCTTTCTGAAAGATTTATGTTCGTCACTTATGTTTTTGCAAAATACTAAAACAGAGACTTAACTTATAAACCAAGGAATAATAATTTGGTTTAAACGTCAACGCCACTGGGTAAATATTAGCACAGAGGGCAGTGTAGTAGATAATTAGGTATCTGCAATTCTACGACATATGTCATTATTATTTATAGTGTGTTAAAAAGTAATATCACTATTTACGTATTTCTGTCACACCACATAAATTAAACAGACATAGGTCAAATAATCTTTCTCTTTCTAATTCGAAATGCTGCTAAGCTACTGCTGCAAAGTGATGTGTATTCTTTCTTCAAACAAATGACCTTGAATAGTCATCTTTCGTGAATAATAGTATAAGTGAGGTAAATGTAATCGTGCCAAAAATTCGATGGTGAGTTTTCAGTAAATATGCGCGAATTAGGGTCTCCACAACACGTTTTTACTATTTTTACGATGTCTGTGTGCGTGTGCGCGCGCGCGTGTTTGCGTGTGTGTGTGTGTGTGTGTGTGTGTGTGTGTGTGTGTGTGTGTGTGTGTGACGATTTTTTCGTCTACGATAACTCTTATTAAAAACTTCCAAATATATCTATTTTCCGTATTTAAGCTTCCTGCATTCATATAACGAGTTGATTAGATTTTGGGTAAAATTGGATAAATGAAAGTGATACTTTACTTGAAGCCCATAACAGTTTTTAATGAAAAACTATATTAAAATATAATCCAAAACATTTCAATTTTAGTATTTAAGACTTTTATATAATGGGAAACAACATATTAGATTTGGGCTAAAATTAATCAACCAGAAGTGATACTTTACTTCAAGCTCTGAACAGATTCTCGTTAAAAATATATTATGATTTACTCCAAAACGTGTCAAATTTAGTATTTGCGACTTTTATATGAAGGGGAACAACATATTGGATTTTGGATACAATTGCTAAACCGGAAGTGATACTTTATTTGAAGCTCTGAACAGATTTTCGTGAAAAATAAATTGATACAATCCAAAACTTTTCAAATTTGGTATTTAAGACTTTTTTATTAATGAGAACGACATATTAGATGTTTTCTAAAATTGATAAACCGGAAGTACTATACAGGAAGCTATAAACAGATTTTCTTGAAAAAAATATTAAAACATGATCCAAAACTTCTCAAATTTGGTATGTAAAACACGTGTATAATTTGATACAACATTAGATTTTGACTGTACCTATATGATAAACCAGAAGTTGTACTTAATTTGGAGCTCTTAACAGATTTTCGAGGAAAAACATAATAAAATATAATCCAAAATTTGGAATTACAGACTTTTCTATTTATTGGAACAACAAATTATATTTTGTTTACGAACGATCAACCGGAAGTGATACTTTACTTAAAGTTTATTGCTATTTCAAACATGGAATTGACGGGAGGTCATGTGTTGGCTACATCAGTTTTTTTTAAATTTGATTTTGAATAGCTGAAATATTTTTGAGTGGTCAAACTCTAGTTTTTAGGTTTATTTGAGTTTAGCTGAATTAATGACGCTTACCATTAAACATTGCAAAAAAATATGGACTAACTGAAGCTAGGACTACTCTATGGGCTTCTATACATTCCATACCCACTTTTAGGGTAATGTCACAAAGCTAGAACAACGAGAAAAATAAATATAATAACTTATATTAACATAAATATTATAATAAATATTTTTTTATTGTTTCATAATCACAAAAAAAATTGGGTGAGAGTGCTATTCTTCTACCCTTCTATTATCCCTAAAAATAAATCACCCCTAAATGTCACCTATTGTCACCCTGACATTTATTTATAATGTCACTAATATTACATGCCATTATTAAAATTTAACTTAGTACGTACCTGTTTGGTTTGCCTCATTTTGTAAATATTGGACAGGGCCGTCTCGCAATGATTTTGACTTTTGTGCAGTTGCCCTTTTTGTTGCAAAAAAACTGAATCCGTTTCTTCATTTGTTGGTGTTTGGGTTGACGCTTCTAAAACTTCGCTTTGTGATGGTTCACACATTTTGCTGAAATAAGGACCGGACAAAAAAAAGTTTAATTTAAAAATAAATATTTTTACTTCCTTGTACGAAGTAAAGGAAGTATTGTATTCGCGAAAAATTTCGGTTTCCAGATTTCAACGGAAATATCCATTTTGGCCATCCCTGAATCCATTCTGACTAATTTCGTCGTGACGTCTGTACGTACGTTCGTACGTATCTCGCATAACTCAAAAACGGTAAGCCGTAGAAAGTTGAAATTTTGTATTTAGGACTTCTATAACATCTAGTTGTGCACCTCCCTTTTTGGTCATTACATAATTTCCAGAAATGGTATTTTAATGAAAAACTATATTAAAATATAATCCAAAACTTTTCAAATTTAGTAAATAAGACTTTTATATCAATTGGAATAACATAACAGAATTTGGTTAAAACAGGCTAACCGGAAGTGATATATTACCTGAAGTTGTTAACAGTTTTTCTTGAATAAAATGGTTTCATTTTGATTTTAGAAATAAATGCTTCAAATAAGAGTTTTAGAGAATTAAATTCTGCGTCTAGCACATCAAGTATTATTAAATTAGCCCTTTGTATAAGCGAGATATGTAAATTTAAAACTTATATACTTTTTGGTTTTTGTAATGAAGCTTGCTATGGATTAGGACAAAAAATAACAAAAAAATAAAATAAAAAATAGATGTTAATGTCAAATTACGTCAAATACGTGCAATTTTATAATTGAGTCTATACTTCATATTAGTCTTGCGTACAAGGAAGTCGTGTGGTGTCCACATCAGATTTTTTAGTTTCAGCAAATCGCTGTTAAGAATTCAGGAAAGTTTGAAAATTGTTCCGATTTTTTAACGATAAATAATAACAGAAATATGAATAGAAAACAATGTATAATACATAAATTGTTTTGTATGATTCTATTATATTTTCAATTCAATTGTTTAATAAATGAATGCCGAACCGGATATGTACTTATTTACTTCCGCTGATACAATCTGACTTTATTTTTTTCTATAGAAATCTATTACACGAAATCTTGTTAAAGGACATTGCTCTGTAATATAATCCTTATCCTTAAGGATTATTACAAGCACTCTTGATCTGAATTTACGTTTTAAACTACGTCAAAACTTATATCTCAAGAGCAGAGAATTTATGAATTTCATATCTTTATTACAAGAGTAAAAATATATATTATTTAACACACTTCTATGGTAGATAACTACGTACAATATTATGAATATATTAAGGAATATATTTGTACAGGTTTTACCCATTTTCGGGTGCAACAATTTGCACAATTTATTCGGAAATTATGGGGGGTATATCTGTACAGTTAAGGCTATTAACAGGCATCACCTCACGGGTTTTTACTTACCAAATAATACATATTCTTCACAAAATAGGGCCCTATTCTGTAACTTGGTGGTTAATTTTTAACCACTGGTTAAAATTTTTATCCAATAGATATTTATTTGGAAACTAAAAATCCCTTTTTTACTTCCTTGTACGAAGTAAAGGAAGTATTGTAATCGCGAAAAAATTCGGGTTTGAGATTTCAACGGAAATATCCATTTTGACCATCCCTGAATCCATTCTGACTAATTTCGTCGTGACGTCTGTACGTACGTACGTACGTATCTCGCATAACTCAAAAACGGTAAGCCGTAGAAAGTTGAAATTTTGTATTTAGGACTTCTATAACATCTATTTGTATTGTTACATTATTTCCAGAAATGGTACTTTATTTGAAGCCTATAATAGATTTTAATGAAAAACTATATTTAAATATAATCCAAAACGTTTCAAATTTGGTATATAAGACTTTTATATCAATTGGAATAACATAGCAGATTTTGGTTAAAACAGGCTAACCGGAAGTGATATATTACATGAAGTTGTTAACAGTTTTTCTTGAATAAAATGGTTTCATTTTAATTTTAGAAATAAATGCTTCAAATAAGATTTTTAGAGAATTAAATTCTGCGTCTAGCACATCAAGTATTATTAAATTAGCTCTTTGTATAAGCGAGATATGTAAATTTAAAACTTATATACTTTTTGGTTTTTGTAATGAAGCTTGCTATGGATTAGGACAAAAAATAACAAAAAATAAAAAGTAGATGTTAATGTCAAATTACGTCAAATACGTGCAATTTTATATATGTATATATATATATATATATATATATATATATATATATATATATATATATATATATATATATATATATATATTTCATATTGGTTTTGCGTACAAGGAAGTCGTGTGGTGTCCACATCAGATTTTTTAATATATGTCAACATACTTGATGGTTAAAAATTAACCACTGAGTTACAGAATAGGCCCTATATACTATTTATTTTACGGGTTTTTATACATTAATGGGTATGCCAATGTGCACAATTATTCGCAAATTTGGGGAGGGGGTATATCTGTATAATTAAGACTGTTAACAGGCGTCACCTCACAGGCATATTTTGACCAAATAATAACATAAATATTCTTTACAAAATATTCGATTTTTTTACGAGTTGTTACCCATTTATGGGTTTACCAATATACACAATTATTCGGAAATTTTGGGGTGTACATCTGTACACTTAACGACGTTTAGCAGGCGTCACCTCACTTACCAAATATTAACCTAAACATTATTACAATATAATAGATAAATTCTCACCTATTTTTTTAAAACTAACATTCACTAACACTTTATTTACTAAGCAACTGGTTGCATTACTGGCTTATAATATGCACGACACAGAATCGAACCTCATTCGCTCACAGCTCAATGTGTACTAGTTGTACACAACTAGTTCACAAAACGTATATATTGTTAAGTCCTGCTTAGAGAATTTGCAGGGCTTGCTTGTGTATAAATTGTATAGATGGCAGGATTTTCAGCAGGAATATTGATTTCAAAGATGTGGCATAGACCAGCCAGCAGGAATAAAATTGAAGCAGGGATAACAATACAAATATATCATTGATTCAGTTCTTTATTCAATATCACAATCTCTTCTCAAATATAAATTTAAAAGTATCTAATGGTAAAGATAAAGAACCAACTGGCACTTTGTATAATTCATTTTTTACAGGTAAAATATCAAAATTCTGCATTAAATTAGATACAATGCCAAATGACAACAATTGAACCATTTTGAACCCCATACAAGATCTTCTACCCCCGCCAAATGGTAGAAAGTGTTCTGGTTTCACGAGTCGCCCATGTTTCAGGAACCTTTCAGGCTGAAATTTTTCAGGCTCTGACCAATATTTTTCAGACATCGCCAGATCATAATTGTCGAGAAAGACTAACGTATCTTTTTCGACTTTGAAACCTGAAAAAATAGATATTTTTACATATTTGTACCAATTTTTAAATGTCTGGAAACGCCGGTATAGATTTTTCGAAATGCATATTTACTATTGTTATTTTGGGGAATAGTATATTACATTACAAGTCATGAAAATGTTTCATTGCAGACGAGGAGGCTTGTTTGAATAATGCGAGGATGCGCAGCGTCAGAGCATTTCTTCAAAACCTCCGAGTCAAGCAAAGACATTTTTAAGACGCGTGATGTATTCTATTTTTTTTAAATCGGCAATTATAGAAGCTTAAAATTATACAAAAAAATAGGTTTGCATAAATCATCAGAGCTGTGACAAATTTTAGAAAACGTTGGCATGACAAGTAAACAAAGTGACAAATTTTATTATTATAAAAATTTGACGCGTTGTGTTTGCTTTCTTGCTACGGGTAATTTTCCTTTTGAAAACGATGTCGCAATGCGAACATGATTTTGATAGTGAAGATGAAGTACCGATGGACATAATTGAAGCTGCGAACGCCGCTGTGGCAGATTTACTATCAAAAAAATCCAAACAGCGGTACGAAAAAAGTACGATAGATTCAAAAGTGAAGTAAAGGAAAGTAAAAGTAAAAATGACTGATCATGAAAATTTTATTTTCATGACGTCATGGAAATCTTACTTTCAAGACTCAAATTAGTCCGGAAATGAGGATTTTCATGCCGATTTTTTTTAAAAAAGTATTACATCCCCCTAAATTGAGGGCGTTGATTACGGGGAAAATAATGAAAAAAATCCCAGGGGCTTAGTTTTTAAAAAATGAATTTTCTAATTTTCGGCAATTGTTACTTCCTTGTAAATAGTAAAGGAAGTATTATAATCGCGAAAAATTTCAACGGAAATATCCCTTTTGACCATCCCCGAATCCATTTCGACTAATTTCGCCGTGATATCTTGCATATCTCAAAAACGGTGAGCCGTAGAAAGTTGAAATTTTGTATTTAGAACTGCTATAACATCTAGTTGTGCACCTCCCTATTTGGTCATTACATAATTTCCAGAAGTGATACTTTACTTGATGCCTATAATAGATTTTAATGAATAACATAGTAAATTTTGGTTAAAATAGGCTAATCGGAAGTGATATATTACCCGAAATTGTTAACAGTATTTCTTAAATAAAATGGCTTTATTTTGATTTTAGAAATAAATGCTTCAAAATGAGTTTTAAAGAATTAAATTCTACGTCTAGCACATCAAGTATTATTAAATTAGCCCTTTGTATAAGCGAGATATGTAAATTCCAAATTATATACTTTTTGGTTTTTATAATAAAGCTTGCTATGGATTAGGACAAAGAAACAAAAAAAAAATTAATGTTAATGTCAAATTACGTCAAATATTTATATAATTGGGTCTATACTTCATGTTGGTCTTGCGTACAAAGAAGTCGTTTGGTGTCCACATCAGATTTTTTTTAAGTTTCGTGTTTGAAGGGCTCTATCTTTGAAACTTTATATGTAGCGTCATTCGATTTTTGGGCATTTCTACATAATGTGCAATTATTTTTATTAATTTATATGATTGATACATTCAAAAATGAGATCAAATAAAATATTGGATAGGGTTATCGCTGTTTAAGGGTGCGTATTTCCAAAATCAGGGGTTCTACAAACTTTTAAACATAAGTTTACCCAAAATTGGCGTATTCATAAGGGATCTATTTTGGTGAAATGAAACGAAACATTTACAAAATTATACCAAGTTTGCGATAATTTGAAAATTATAATACAACTTACCGGCTACTGAAGTGTCCTGACTCGCCACTCTAGGGACTATAGGGGAGGCTACAAGTCTTACAGCCTCAAGTATGGTCGCCTCCATATAGGGCATTGATGTCCTATCGGTAATAGCTACTTCTCTTTTATTCTGTTCTGTACATACTTCAATTTCTTTTTGTATTTTCTTTTGCACATTTGGTTCTTTAACTAGATACCCCAAAAGTTTGATAATAAAGTTTCCAACAGCTGGATGGCCTCCTATAATATCTTCTAGTGAGAAAAGGGCCGTATTCCAAGACATTTTCGGCGTCTGTTCAGATTTGACATGATAGATTAAATTTTCTACATAGTCATCAGTTTTTGAACCCATTTCCCAGTTTTTGTAGCGGTTTTCAATAATATCTTCTTCAATAAACTTACGGATTCTATGCGCTAATTTACTCATTCGGTTCAATCTATTTTTATGTAATGGCATTAGAAACGGAAGAAAGTCTGCCGCATATCCTTGATTAATTTCATAAAAAATCTCGTCAAAATCGTTTATCATTTGTAAAAATTTTTCATCTTCTAGTGAGAAATGTTTTGAGCAGAAATGCCTCATGAAGATGTTCGCACAAGTCTGGAGTATATACGGTTTTATAGCTATTATTTTGTTTGTTGGTATGCGCTGTATTATTGTTGAAACTTCGGCGCTAATTATTGCATCCAAATTGGTAAATTTAACGCTGAAAGATCTGGGAAATGTGTGTGTACGAAGCATCTCTCGTCTCATCTTATGAACGTCGGAAAAATCGCAAAACGCCAAGGCTGTAACAATTTTATTAATTAATACATGTTATGAAAACTAATTGTGATACAATATTAAACTGTTCAAATTTGAATTCTACAGGCTTTTTGTATACGTATAATTATTTACACTATAGAACCTTATACCCGGCTTTATAAATATCGAATAAACTGCCGAGTTATTACTTTGAAAGTGAATTTAATCGACGAGTAAATAAAAATGTCTGTTTTATAAAACAAGTTACAAAGTAAAATAACTACTTGCAGAGTAAATATTTTATCCTAGTGATTTACCGACAGAGACATGACTTCTGTCATTATTTTGTGATTTTTGCATATAAATATTTTAATATTTTCTATAATTATATACATTTAATATTGTTTTCACTATATTAAGAACCTATAGGCCAGAGTGGTAATAATTTTTTTTTTTTATGAATTTGCAACTACAATTTTAACTGGTGACAAGGAAAAGAGCCACCATGAAGAGTGTGTGAATAATCTTTCCACTACTAGAGCATAAGAGAGATTGATAAAACCAGGACAAAACATTACTATACAGTATGCCTTAGTTAAAACCACTGCTGACGATAATGTTAATCTCGAACTGAAGAGGATCTATTCCAAGCAATGTGGCGCAGAATGTTTTAATAATATTATATTCTATATATTCCTAACAAGAAATAAATCCAAAAGTCAAAATAGAAAATAAAGTGTGTCATAAAGTGCCAGGTGTCAACTAACATTGAAAAAAGAGAGAACGGGGGAAAAAATACACAGAAATAGACAAAGGAAATATATTAGATATAAATAAATAAATAAATAAATGTAGAAATAATGCAAGAGATGAAATTTATAATGAATTTAATTTAATTAATGTTGATGTGTCAAACTTTAGGAGTAAATTTTACTTTGCTGGTAATTTACTTATCTATCTTTTATAAAACTGGGCATTAGTGGTAGCACAATATATTCGATAATACCTAAACACAAGTGTGGTATTATATAGGATAAATTCCGACGACTAGTTTTTAACCAATCATGAAGCAAAACACTTGAAAATTCAACCAATGGGAACAGTATTATACTGATTAAACTCCGTTACCCTGGTAAATTTTCGCTACCAAATAAATAAACAGTTGTTATTGTTTATAACTGTTAGTGTGACAGTTAATTAATATTTCAAGTTTAAAAATAAAATAATAATAATTAAATTGTTTCATTTTGCGTTGTCTTTGGAATTTATCTCACCAAATACCACACGACCTCTCTGATTTTCTCAGATAAACTTTTATTTTTACATTAGGTAAAGCCCCTCCTCCTTCCGTGCAAAATAAAACTTTATCGATAAAATCAGGTGTTGTGATATTACTTCTGAAAAATATTCCATAATCTTTCATTTAAAATATTTTTTAATAAATGTGAAACTGGCTCATTGTTGGGTTGATATGAATAATGATGAAAATAACAAGGCAATAGCAAAATTAACCATGTTGAAATACAATATTTGAAAAGTTAGGTTAGGAGCACAATAGCTGTATTCTTTTTGACCTAATTGAAACTCAGCTCAGTACCTAACTGAGTTGAGATGAAGTGAGTTGTGATGTATGCAAAAAGTACAAGTTTAATTCTATTTTATCACTTCCTTCTGTACCAATAGTATTTGCTGTAACAGCAGTCAAAATTATTGACTGTATTGTCTGATCTATGATACTGTTTATAAACGAAAAATGGATAATGTTAAAAATATATTACTGTATGTATATCTGTATATGTAAATAAAAAAATTGTTGTATTATATAACTTTAAAATGCAAACTGAGTGTTTCAAATCATTTTGAATTTTTTAAACTGGTAGTGTAGCATCGGAAAGGAGGGAAGTGAGTTTACTCAGAACAACTCAGATCAGTTATGTCAAAAAGAACAACGATTTGCTGAGTTTACCTGAAGTGATAGGAGAGGAACTGAGATTTTGTCCAAAAAGAATACAGCTATTGTGTCACAAAAATTCATTATATTCTCTCATTAAATATAAGCTCGTGATATGATTAATAATCGAACATATTGCTCGTGAAACCGAAATAGCACATTTCACTAGATATATCATCGAGAATATAATTCATTAGTCACGTGACATGTTTTCCGCCAATCAAGCTTTAGAATCTCCCTAGTTACATGTCTATCACAGCGATGATAAAAAACAAAGAAATTATCACCTTATTTATATTCGTTACTAAGGGATTTGTTTTCTTTATTTGACATTGACAGTTAATTTTGAGTATAAAAATGTGGGATAATCGTTGGGTTGATATCAACAACGATGAAAATAATAAGGCAATTGTCAAATTAACCATGTTGTAATAAAATATATTATAAGTTAGGTTAGCAGCATACATAACGTGACACAAAAATTCATTATATTCTCTTATTAAATATAAGCTCGTGATATGATTAATAATCGAAGATATTGCTCGTGAAACCGAAGCAGCAACTCGGTTTCACTCGAGAATATCATCGATGATAATCATATCACTTGTTATATTACGTATGATAATAATCATATCACTTGTTATATTTATATGGGTTTGTAGTATACAAAAGGAGTTTGTATACCCAAAATAATATAAATTAAAAAAATATACTCACAATTTTCTTTGTCATCTCCAAAAAGCTTATGATATCTTTCAAAATTGGGTCTAGCATCAAAATACATTCCTTTATTAATCAATACCTCTCTTATATTGTCTGGTCCATTCACCACCAAAGCTTTAACTCCCCCTAGTTGCAGCCTAACGATGTCTCCATACTTTTCCTTCAATTTCTTGAAGGCTTGGTACGGTACCTCATACCCACTAAGTACATGCAAATTCCCAATAATTGGAAGTGCTCTTGGACCTGGTGCTTGGGTGTCATCCTCGTGAGTGTCCTCCTGATTGAAGATGATGGTGATGAGGACTACGAGGAGGATGATGATGAGGAGGACAGCTACAGGAGTGTAAAACATGGTGGTGCTGTGGACGATGCACGTCTGAGGTTGCCGAGAGATTCACATGTATATATATCAGACAATAATACATATTTATGATGAATATGTTGTTAATATGGATGTATGTTTGCTAGAGGATTCTGTATACTTTTACCGAAATATAAATGAAGTACCAGACATACGAGGTGTGGTCAAAAAATACTGGGATTAATTTTATTAAATCCAAAGTAATAAGCTTACATTAAATTTTAACTCCTTGAAAGTATAGTTCATCTAGGGATCATTTTCCGAAGACTCGTTATCGTTTTATTATGGGTGCACAATAGCTAAAACCGCAATGCCAAAATATTTCGGTCCGTACAGTCGACCAGTTCAGTATTTGCAATGCTGGTATATATTTTACGCCCAATATTCGACTGTAGACCAAGACAAAGATTAACGCATTAAAATCTGGAAAGTGCAGTCTTGGTCTACAGTCGAATACTGGGCGTAAAATATATACCAGCATTGCAAATACTGAACTGGTCGACTGTACGGACCGAAATATTTTGGCATTGCGGTTTTAGCTATTGTGCACCCATAATAAAACGATAACGAGTCTTCGGAAAATGATCCCTAGATGAACTATACTCTACTTGGCTAGTGATGTACTTATTCCAACGTTGATTCCATGTAGTGATGCACGACGAGGCGAGAGTACTCTCGCATCTCGTCTCGTCTCGTTGCATTATGCGAGACGAGAACGAGAGCGAGATTGCAGTTTAAAATTCGAGGCGAGATCGATATAACAACTGCGAGAAGCGAGAAAGAGAGTCTCGCAATAAAAAGTATTTGTAACTTTATAGCTTTGAGTCACAAATTCAATGAAAAATGCACCGTACAAAGAGTGGAGTCAACGCTAATTCGTGCATAGAATACGTGAATGTGAAAATTATATGAATTCACTATATTACTGAGTAGTGATGCCGCGAGACGAAAAACGGCGAGAATCAATCCACTCTCGTCTCGTCTCGGAATTTTACTGTGTGGTATTCAAATGGTTAGGTATAAAAACTACCTAATGTTATGGGCTTATGAACCGTTGCTAGGCATGTCAATCGGTTTCGTACGCAGATATTGGTAATTATAATTATATATTCGTATAGTGTGGGCACTTAAAGCTGGTGTGAAGAGTACACCATAGGTGTCACTTTTGTTTTTTTTACTAAAACCCAAAATAACTTTAAAATGAATAAGTAAAAATAAATGTAAATGAAGAGACAATTCGAATATTTATATTTATCGATGAATATTTTGTTCTTTTATAGGTACTTATATTTTAATTGCACAATTTTAAAAAAAGTACATTCGATCTCGACTTTCCACTCTCGTCTCCAGCAAATCTCGAGGGCATTACTCTCGTCTCGTCCCGAATTGTCGAGACGAGAATAAGGTTAATCTCGTCTCGAAAATTCGAGACGAGTTCTCGAAAATGCGAGATCCGCGGCATCACTATTACTGAGTCTATCTAGAGTCGATTGGTATCGGTCCCAGAGTGAGGAAATACTAAATAAAGACAAAATCGATTTTGCATTCAATAGAATTAGTTTTCTCCAATATTTCAGTCCCTAATTTACCCCAGTTAAAACCACGGTTAATATTTTCTTGTCGCCCCTGACAAGTAATGGATGTTATATTAAGCGTCGATGGGAGCCAAAACGGAGAGAAGCGGAGTGATAGGTTGCCAGCGGGTTACCAATGTAGCGATTTACAAAATTTACCGATGACAAAATGTATTAACAAATGTTTGTATTGAAATAGCTTAAGTTAACTTATTTGACGTTTCTGACAATTTGATAAAACGTCAAGCATTTATTTATTTTTTGTTCAATTCCATAGCTGTCGATTTTTTCAACGTAATTTTCGAAATTTCATATTTAATTTCTGTCGTTACAAAGCATGTAAAGGTAATTCTGTTTATTGATTTAGATGAAGAATTTTATGCCCTAAATCTTTTATTTGACGTGTTTTTGCTTAAAATAATTAGGCGAGCAGGAAATTGCAAAAAACTGATTTCCCATGTTAATGTCCTTACGGTATAATACCACACGTGTGTTCAGCTATTATCGAATATATTGTGTTGCCCCGAAACGTATTATTTTGGAATATCACGACTCCGAAGGAGGAGTGGTATTCTAAAATAATATGTTGAGTGTATCAACACAATATATTCTGATAATACTGAATAAACAAGTGGTATTCGTTGGATTATACAATGAATAAATTTGATGACAAAAATAAAATATTTTTTTTACGTTTGTTGATAAATAAAACAACGTGTTTACTAGTGGTTACTAGAGATCACCAATACATCCGATCCCGGTAGAAGGTAGAAGAGCACTTACTGACTGCAATGCTTATTACGTTTTTTGCGCGATCGACGATCGAACTCCTGTACATACACATCACTTACCGATCAGTAATTTGTAAATAAACCTTACTGCCTTGGAAACCCTATCGGGAAACATATTTAACAACAAAAATATATTTAAAATCTATGCTCAACAGATATCGAGTTATGACGATATACATAGTTATTTATTGAATTGATGTTGGTTTAATATGTTAAATAACTTTTCAACGAATAAAAATAAAAACTTGTACGTTTCAAATTTGGATTTAGGACGAAATTCTACATAAGAAAACATGGATTAAACAAGTAACTAGTAAAAATAACAAACTCTTTCATAATAAAAGAAATATCCTTTTTAAAATGGATGAACATATTATGTAAGATCAAAGAGGCACATGATTTTCTGTACTTTTTTTCTTCAACAGGATGTGACTTCATATTTTCCTGATAAAAATATCAAATTGTCCTTGATAAAGGCACGTTTATAGTACATTTATTTGACAAATTGGTGTTAACTTGACCTTAGAATGACACTGTCTACCTAAATTTCAAATGAGTACGATTTAAATACTTGAACTCACAAAAAAATACAATAATTTACCTTTTGAATCTTCCGTAACACTTGTAACACCTACCTTGATGTTACACCTTGTGTAATACCTATAAAGTTCAGAAGTTACCCCATATCTCAATATTTTTCTCAGTATGTGATCAAGTTTTTTTAAAAGTACCAATTTCTTTTCTAGGAAATATTGGTAATCTATTTTTTATTTATGTAAATTCGTGTAATTTTGCTATACATATTTGTAAATATGTAACTGTACTTTATTTTGAAGAACGAATGAATTTACATGTAAAATACAAACAAAATTTCGTGGTATTGCGATTTGTTTTTCTCGAAATATGCGCCGAAATATAACGGTAACCATATTACAGTATGTATGGTTATACTCATATATTATGTTAGACAGTTGATTTACCTATATGTTTAATTATTATTATTATGTCATATTATGATTATATCATAAAGTAATTTGTTTTATCACTGTAATTAATCATTGATGTACAAATATGTCATCATCATTACCGATATCTGCGTACAAAGCAGATTGGCACACTCAGCAATGGGTAATATGCCGTGATGATATATTTAAAAACTTAAGAAAAATTGTAGAATTTCCAGGATTGTTCTTCATATCCCGAAAAAAATAGTATTCAAGCAACAGTTCTAAAAGTATGGTGGTAGGCGAGTGCACTTGGTAATAAACAAAATACGTAGAGACAGGTTCGAAACCAGCCAACAACAAAACTTTTTTAAATTTTTATTTTTCATAATAATCTTTATTATTAAAATGTTTTTATTCTTTCATTAATATTTAATAAAATGGATACGTTATAGGCAACACAACTTATTTATTTTATAAAATATAATTGCACTAAATACAACAGCAAGAATTAAAAATCTGATGTGGCGAGCACATAACCTCTCGCCAGATATTTTACCTGGTTGTATGCAAAAAACGAAAAATATTTTTAAAAACAAATACATATATTCATGTCTCACTACATAATAATTCTCACATATATTTGCAAAATCTATAGGATATTTTAATATAAATTATGTACAATACATACATTTTCTTTATATTCAATATCCTAAAATTTTCATTTTCTACTTTCGTTTTCCTTTTCTTTATATTCGTCATTTTTTCGCAAATTCCTTTTATATTCTATTTTACGTATATTCTTTTTGCGCTGTTTACTTTTTTTTTATTTTCATAATCTTCATAATAATGTACAAATATTTTTGACAGTGGCATACAAATATTTTTGACAGTGACATTTGAATTTCTTGCCTTGAAGTAGTTTGATCTGAGAATTTTTACATCAAATTATTTTATCCGCATTTCTTTATCTCTAAATCTATAGAAGATATAATAATGAATGTATATTTATCGAATAAAGAATTTAACGTTCTTTAATATAAGTATTTACATAAATTTTCCTTTTCTTTTTCTATATATTCGTCATTTTTTCGCAAATTCCTTTTATATTCTATTTTACGTATATTCTTTTTGCGCTGTTTACTTTTTTTTTATTTTCATAATCTTCATAATAATGTACAAATATTTTTGACAGTGGCATACAAATATTTTTGACAGTGACATTTGAATTTCTTGCCTTGAAGTAGTTTGATCTGAGAATTTTTACATCAAATTATTTTATCCGCATTTCTTTATCTCTAAATCTATAGAAGATATAATAATGAATGTATATTTATCGAATAAAGAATTTAACGTTCTTTAATATAAGTATTTACATAAATTTTCGATAAATAATATTTAGATGATTTTTTTCTTGTAACTACTACTTCCGGTTGTCTAATTGTTACCAAAACTTAATCAACTCTTCACATTATTGTTAGATTGAGGAATCCGTAGTTAAAAATGTCTTAAGTCTTATAGTATTTGAGAAATTGTGAATCCAACATCCACACATCCACACACACATACGAACATCATCGTAAAAATGTTATAATCGGATTCTAGGGACCTTAAAACGTGCTTATTCACTGGACATGCGATTTTTAGCATGAATACAATACCTCTCTTAGCGAGAGGTAAAAAATTACAACAAATATTCAAATTACCGCCATTTTGTACTAAGAAAAATCCGAGACGATCATAACATTGTTGTCTCAGTTTGCTCAGCTGTCGATTTGAAATAAGGCTGCAGTCATTCCTCATTGCCGCTTTAAGATCTTCTAAAGTGGTCAATTCAAAATGACCGTAAACTTTTGATTTTAAATGACCCCAAAGAAAAAATCTAAGGGGCAGGATATCTTGCAGGAAAGTAAACGTTTCTGAAAAAGTCACAAATATGTACAATTGTTCATTTGTTATACATAATTATATCAATAAATAATAAATAAAAATGTAATAAATTTGTAAATTTTATAAAGAAGGTCGACTAAAAAATTTTGAATGCACCACTGCCAAAAAATGTTATTTCGTCTTCGTCTACTTTTTTAGACTCGACTGAAAAAAATCACTTTTTGGGCTTGTTACACAAAAACTATTTTATTAAATTTATTCGTTTTTCCTTCTTCTTTAAAATCATAGATGGGGCTCACCCCATCTTGCACCACTTTGCGGGCGGCCTTACAGATGTAGTATTGACAACTACTCAGTATTATTCGTAATATATCTTTATTTTATTCTTTGTAAATCCATTGAATAATAGCATAAATTTAGCATACCAATTGAGGAAATCTAGTAAAGATTATGTGGGTTTATTCTAAGATGACAGATTTGTTAACCCGTCAAGGTTACTTGTTGTCTAGGTTACGGTGAAAACGATAAATAAATTTACGACTTGCAAATATTTTTTTATATTGAACTACATTTTTATTGTTACATAACTTTGAAAAATTTTATAATTTTTTTTTTTGACTCCACCATTCGATTGTACATACTTTCTTTTCTTTATAATTACCAAAGTATATACCAAATTGATACAAAATTTATAAAAATGTTAATCCAAAAAAAGTCATTGTTATAATTTAGGACAAAATTTTTGGAACACTCTTCCCGTAACTCGAAGAGTAATCGAGAATCGAGATACGTACAAACACTATGCGGCATTCTTCATACTTTTTACTATACAGACTGTCTCACAACTCGCGCCCCAGAGCGAATGAGGAAACACGAGACTACACTGGGATGTAATTTCGAAGAAAAAAAATCTAGCTTAAAAGATATTCGAGAAAAGACGTCTTAAAATTGACCAATCAGAGACCTATACCTTTAACGTGTGTTTGCCGTAATTTTACGTTACTAGGGTTTTATATAAATCAAATCTTCTTTAAAATGTATGGGCGACTGTAGTTTTCGAAAAATGTCAGTGTCAAATTAAATTTGACAAGGTGAATAAAAAAAGGCAAATTCTTACGATGTATTCAGCCGCTGATTACTTAGAAATGATTATAATTTTCGGAGAATGTGGACATAACGCCAGAAAGGCAGCACGAGTCTGTTCGGAACGTTTTCCGGATAGAAATCTTGTGGATCATAAAGTGATATTGAGAGCCATCGCAAGGTTGCATGAGACCGGTCAAGTTATGCCAGATCGAAAAGAAACTGGTGGTGCTCCCAGAATCGCTCGTACAGTTGAGAACTAAGAAGCTGTTTTAAATGTCTTTGAGGAAGATGGTATAAATTGCATTACAATAAAAACGGTTCTTTTTAGAACCACCATTTGTTGTTTTAATCTGAAAGAATTCAAATGACAATAATATTTTCGTTTAACACATTTTACACAGCTGCTACAACACGTTGCACTGTACGATATAAATGATGATCTCGGATGACACCTTCGCTGACCTAAATTTGTTGACAGTGAAAAGTAAACTCTAAAGTGTCAAAATTACAGTAAGTCAAATAAATTTTGTAACTCACTATGCTCTGTTCCATTTAAGCCATTCAGTAGATGGCACTGGCAACAGCGCAAATCTGATGTAGCCGAAATTACATTGGGTAAACTTGTTTCTTGTCTTTAATTTCAGCCAATCAGAGATGTCAAATCCCTACGCTCCGCAATACTGAATCGCTTAAATGGAACAAGGTATAGTAAGTAGTATTTTTAAAACCTAGCAACCAGTTTTATTTTGTAATAATATCATCACACCTCAAGATATCCTTCCGGGATTGGTGGATTAAAAAGTCTTGTAACTCCGTTATGCAAGCAGCCGCAAATTATTTTCAGCTATTTGTTGGCAACCTATTGTCGTCGGCAAGTGTCAGTTTCGTCTAGGGCGCGAGTTGTGAGACACCTGTATATAACCATATTTTCGATTATTTGGCTCAAAAGACCTAACTATTATAAGCAATGTTTAAAAGGGACCAAAAATTTGATTACCTTATTTTTCGGGGAAAAATATTACGTCTCCCTAAATTAGAGGTGTAAATTACGGGAATAATATTTAAAAA
Source organism: Harpalus rubripes (assembly GCA_963082715.1). Classification (NCBI taxonomy): domain Eukaryota; kingdom Metazoa; phylum Arthropoda; class Insecta; order Coleoptera; family Carabidae; genus Harpalus; species Harpalus rubripes. Next base: position 38,926,087 of record OY720461.1, on the reverse strand, counting down.
ATTCTACAAGTTTTTGAAATATCCCAAAAATAAAATATTCTATAAGATAAGTATGTTATATAATTTTTGAACAAGGGTGTACATTTATTTCAGAATGATCATGTTTTTTTTTTATTAACTATAAGAGTATGTATATATGTTTATAGGTATGTATGTATAAATATACATACATAGGTGTTACAAATACGTATTCTACTCATTCCTAAAGATGAGAGATGCAAATAATTCACCTCGAAGTTCAAGTTTCAAGTCACGTGATGTTTAAATTAACTCTAGAAAAAGTTTTCGTATTTTTCTATTCTGAGGCCAGTGGTTCAGTAGATTTAACCCTTTTCTCCTTACGTATAAGGGTTAAAATTCCTTATCAGAATATTCAAATACATTCTCATATTCAAATAGAAACAAACAACTTATTTTTCGTTTTTAAGATGTATTTTAATCTAGTGAACTTGAGATTGAATTTTTGTTTTCTTACTTTAGATAGGAGGTTTATTAAACATTTACTTGACAGTCAATGTCAATTCAAATTCATTCAGTCTTCGAAATTTCCATTAATATTTTTGTCTGAGACAGGATGGGTCCGAAATTGCAGCGAATTTATTTAAATAAATTTTAGTGTTACGTCAATACAAAAATATATTTGAATATGTTCAAAATTTGGACATAGACAAAATCTGGTCGAGATAGAAATATAAACGGTTCTTATTTGAATTAGCATAGTTTTTACCTCCCGCTGCCCTTGGTAAGGGAGGTATAGAGATCGTGCTAAAAATCGCATATCGAGATTTTGGTAAATGACCACGTTTTAAGGTCCCTAGAATCCAGTTTTACTATTTTCACGATAACTCAAATACTATCATTCAGAAAAATTTGAAACCTTGTATTTCTAACTTTTTCTATTATAGAAAGAAGCCATTAGATTTTGGTGTAAATCAGATAGCCGGAAATGGCACTTTACTTGAAGCTCAAAATAGTTTTTCTCCGCAAAATACCTTTAAATGTTATTTTTTCGAGATTTGTTATAAAAATTCAAGATTATTAAATTTTCTACAGGTTTGTATTAATACTTTTTCTATATATTTTATGGATAAATTTATAAAATTATCTATAATTTAAATCCCCGAGCCTACGCTTTAAACAAACAGCAAACACAACTCCTTGGTTACACAGTTCATATCTCAAATGTATGTAACATGTAACTGACAGATAAATGTCACTGTCAAGGAACTAATCATTTCAAATTAATAATAGTAACGTTTCAAAAAGAAAATAGGATGACGGATCACTAATTTTTTGGGGACGATATTTATCCACGTTTGAATTCTCTAAAATGTAATAATATTCAGATATAAGTGCATAAGAAATAAAGAACTGAGATCTGTCATGTAAAAACAAACCTCAAAATATAATACTTACATTTTCTACAGACGAAAATGGAATAATTAGGGGAACATTTATGCGTTTCTCTTCCTCGAAGCATGCAGAAGCATTCAAAATAATTTCTTTACACCGTTTCGATAAAATATCTTCCGAAACATCAAATTCACCCATTCCATTATCTCCAACGATATACAACAGCGTTTCTTAAACTATGGGTCGCGACCCAGATTTGGGTCGCGAAGGGATTTGACTGAGTCACGTAAACTATTCAAAATTTTCGAACATTTGACTATCAGACAAGATTAAAATTGTATCAAATTCATGTACTATCCAAATTGTAACAAACTTCGTTTCATTTGAAATTGTTGATCTTATTATGGTTTTAAATTTTTATTATTTTGTTTATAAATATGTACCTAGGTATGTGATATACCTATTCCTACATTTTCATTTTCTTATTTTCATAAATAGATTATTGTTTTAAAACATGTTTTTATTTCTATATAGTGGGTCGCGAAACCAATATAATAGATAAATTTGGGTCGTACCTTGAAAAGGTTAAAAAACGCTGATATACAACGTTGATGTAAATAAATGTTGATAATAAACAAAACAATTAAACAACATCCTTAACAACGCCAAAGCTTAAGCATTATTGTAACCAAAATTAATTATAAATGAAAACTTATTCACATACTCTAGTGAGACATAAAATCGTGTATGCACCACGATCGTTACTAGATAATAATGTGCATCGGACGACATCTATCCCTCGGGCTAAAGCCCCTCGGGCTATATCCTCGTCGTCCTCCTGGCATTATCATCATCGTAACGCCCTTGGTACATAATAGTATTTTATGAACCGAGGGCGTTATCATTTAGTAACGCTCGTGGTGCATACAAGATTTTATGTCTCACTAGATTATGTGAAATAAGTTTTCATATATAATAATTTTGATTACAATAATTTACTTAAGCTTTGACGTTTCTAAGGATGTTGTTTAATTGTTTTGTTTATTATCAACATTTATTTATTTTTAAAACACCAACGTTTTAAATCGTTGGAGATGGTGGAATGGGTGAATTTGATGTTTCGAAAGATATTTTGTCGAAACGGTGTAAAGAATTTATTTTGAATGTTTCTGTATACTTTGAGGAATACAAGCGTATAAATGATCTCCTTATTATTCCATTCTCGTCTGTAGAAGATGTAAGTATTATATTTTGAGGTTCGTTATTACATGACAGATCTCAGTTCTTTATTTCTTATGCACTTATTTCTGAATATTATTACATTTTAGAGAATTTGTACTACTTTGGATGTGTCACATGTGACTGTAAATAATATCAAAAATGAATTCAAACGTGGATAAATATCGTCCCCAAAAAATTAGTGATCCGTCATCCGTCAAAAATCAATGCGAAACATTGCAGTCTGCAATTCGACGTACTTACTATTTACATGTGTGGTAAAACTAAATTGCTTTTTAAGGCCCTTTTCATAATCATTTATGAGTATTATAATTAAAATGATTTCTGTGTTCTGCATTCAAAGCTGTTTTCTTATAAGATTAATTGTTGTAATCAATTAATGTATTAATTGTTGTAATCAATCATTATTATTGTAATAATTATAAATTAAACAGAAAATAATATTCATTATATACCGTTCATATTATTTCTAATTTAAAGTCTATAAACGATGATTGGATTATAAACAAAATTAAAAACAAATTAAAACTAAATATCGACAAATGTTGCATAGTTACGTATACACGTAAAAAGAACGCATTGCAGGTGGAATACAATATGCAGAATAATTTATTATCAAGAAAAAATTCTATAAAAGATCTAGGAGTTACTTTCTGTAGCAATTTCGTTTTCACAGATCATATAATTTGGTATCCATTTTTTAATTATCAAAGTCTAGTTCTTGATCAAATTCATCGTAGATTTTTAAAATATCTCTCATTTAAACAAGATAGGTTCTATCCAGTAAGAGGTACAGACCAGGATTCCTTATTACAACGTCATTCTATGCAGTCCCTGACCGAGAGGAGAGAATGGTGCTGTGCTCGATTTCTCAATCGCTTGGTAACCAACAAAGTGGATGCATCATATCTCCTGTCCCGGGTGTCATTCCACGTACCCCGACTGCAGTCCAGATATGCCAGGCCCTTCCATCTGCCGACTTCACGCACAGATATACTCAAACGTTCTCCAATTTATATTGCTTCCCGTGCAGCCAATCTTTTGTACCCAGATATGTTTATTTAAAATATTATTTTGTAATTTTCAATACATATATTGTTATTTGTTTATATTATATTTTGTCCTGTTATCGGATTACTGTTGGGCAATAAATTATTATTATTATTATTATTATTATTATTATTATTATTATGAGGGCATAATGAAATATTATGCCCTCATATAATGCCCCGGTTGTTATAGATATGTTTATATACACCGTATCCTAGCAATAAACAGTTCATAATATTTTAGTGAGACATAAAATATTATTAAAAGAATTGTTTTGCTTATATATGTATTTATTTATATATTTTTTGTTCTAGGTGCCTTGGACATTAGAAGGGACACAATTTATGTAAGTTTTGAATATTTTAATTACATATTTGTATATTTTTGCTAAAATTTTATATACAACTCAATTTTCTGAACAGTACTAAATAGTAAATTTAAATTAGTAAATAAAATAGGTTTCTCTTAATTTGGATCAATCATATGTTCATAGATGTATTTAGTTTATAGAGTACTATAACATATACAAGTAGCACAAATCTTGCATAATAAAAATGCAAGTAAAGTACAGTGGTGGCATGAAGCAGAGGAAGGGACAATTAATACAAATATATAATTGTACAATTTTCTATTGAGTATTCATAGTTTTACACAGTAAAACATACAAAAGTGAGATCATAAATTAAATTAAAATTATTTTCCTATACATATATCATTACAAATTATACTATTTCTTTTCGTTAAACCATTTTCAGTGTACTGAAATGCTACATTATCTATACCATCTTTTTCTTTTGGTCTTCCAGTAAAATATTCTTCGATTTCACTTAAAGTTTTGTCTTTGGTTTCTGGTAAAACAAATTTGGTAAAAAATATGGTAAAAATCGACGCCCCAGCGAAAATAAATAGTGCGCCACTGAAGTTCAGCAATTCTACTATGTTTACGTGGATTTTGACGCAGGCAAAGACGGCAAATTGCGCTGTACAAACCACCAAACCTGACATAATACTACGTACTTCTAAGGGGAATAATTCGCCGACCAAAATCCACGGTATTGGTAGCATTCCTACCATTGAAAAAAATACATTTAATAGTACAAAAATTACTGGTATCATTGGTAGCTGTCTAGGGGTGTTATTAACTTCGTAGTATTTTATGTAGCTGGCTGTAACGAGCATCGATATAGCCATACCTGTAGCACTTATAAAACATAATTTTTTTCTGGCATATTTTTTAATCAAAAATGCTGCAACTATTGACATAAAAAATCTTATAACACCAACAATAATAGAAGCTACATATTCATCTAACATTACATTAGAATCTTTAAAAAATATAACTGCATAGTATAAAATAGTATAAATTCCTGATATCTCCTGACATAAAAATAATAATATTAATATAAAAAAAGGTTTCAAAGAACCCCTACTGCAATAAATATTTTTTTGCGTAACATTTTTACTATTTGATGCACTTAACAATAAAGTATATTCTTCATGCGCTATACTCAAACTACGTCGAAACCATAGCAACGAATCTAAAGTCTTTTGTTTATCTTTCTTCAAAAGCCAGCTAGGACTTTCAGGCACTAATTGTACACCAATTATAGTTAAAACACCAAAAATAATTGAACCATACGCTATGATTTTCCATGGTATAAGATACCCTAGACAGTATGTTAGCAAAATGCCTAAAGATGCACAAATAGGCCCTAATGATTGGAGTAGGCCTCGATTTCCAGGCGTGGATATTTCAGTGACGTATGTGTAGCAAGCAGTGGACATTCCTGAAAAAGATAATGAAACATTAGATGAAAATGTTTACAGAGAAAAAATCTGATGAGGCCAGCACATTACCTTCCGTCAGTTCTATGCATTTTGTATAAATGTCATGCAGAAAGTTCCTTGCAAAAGATTCTATTTCTTGTACATTACCTTAAGGCAGTTGTATGTATTTTATACAAATTCCACACAGAAAGTTTCTAGCAAAAGATCAGCTCTTCACATGGATGTAACGAAAGGAATACGCAAGAATTATAATTTTTGGAATTGTAGTATTAGAGTTATCGCATTAGAAAATTTTGTCACACACAGACAAACACACACACACACACACACACACACACATACACACACACACACACACACACACACACACACACACACACGCGCGCACATATATATATATATATATATATATATATATATATATATATATATATATATATATATATATATATATATTTACATACACACACATACAGACATCATCGTAAATAGTAAAATCGTATTTTAGGGACTCACCACCGAATCTTTTGGCCAAAGACAATACCTTCCTTACCTAAAGGTGACGGAAGGTAAAAATCATATTCAATTTTAAAATTTGACGATGTATAACTTTTAATCTAATTGAGGTAGGATCAAATTTTTCCAAATTTGAAATCCCCAGACGTTCTACCTTCCGTCACCTTTAGGTAAGGAAGGTATTGTCTTAAGTCAAAAAATTCGGTGGTGAGTTTTTAGCGAATGAGTACGATTTAGGGTCCTTGGAATACGATTTCAATATTTTTACGATGATGTCTGGATGTGTGTGCCCAACACTACAATTCTAAAAATTAAAATTCTTTCGTATTCCTCTTCGTTACGTCGATATGAAGAGCTGATTAGATTTTGGTTATTATATTGGTCGACCGGAAATACCCTCATTTGAAGATTTTAAAAGTTTTTCTTAAAAAAACCTGTTAAATATTAAAAAAATAAATTTCATAATAACACTGAAAATAGCCAATATAATTTTTAAAAATCTGATAGACAGATGTTAATGTCAAGTGCGATTGACATAGTACGTTTGTGTTATAATTTTATTGCAAATATAGAATCAATTCTAAGGAACTTCCTGTATGGAATTTGTACAAAATACGTAGAACTGAGGGAAGGTAATGGGCTGGTCACATCAGATTTTTTATTTGTATACATATTTTCAGAAAATATTAGAAACGTATAATACCATTTATATAAAATTGTATTGTATTTAAATATTCTACGAATTATTTATATTTCTACATAAATATATTATGTATATATGTATTTGAATGAGAAGGTTTATCAGGTGTTACCTCAAGTACTATTATCTATAGCGGAGAAAACACTCCAAGAATTACTATAACAACATTATATAGTAACATCATTTACATTTATAAATTATATATTATTATATTTAAACATTCTATGAGCCTAGTAGTATACATTTTTGTTGCTTGATGGCAGCACCAATCTGTATAAATCCAGAATTATTATTAACTAATTCAATAAAATATTAATAAAATGCTCTCCAGCACCCGTTAACAATTAGGGTGTAGCAGACTTGTACAAACCAAAGTTCTATATTTAGATGGATCTACTTTTTATAGCTTAGAAAATATATTTAATTAATGTGTCCATAAATTACTACGCGAACCAACAAGATTTTGCACTATTTTCAAACATTTTTATATAAGAAATTAATTCAGAAATAAACACAAGATGGTTCTAGGAGTTCCGATTTTACTTTAGACAGAAATTAATTGAATTATTAATTTAAAAAATACGAAATAGGGACATTTATTGTTTTTACATTAAACCACATTAATTTATAATGGTTTTGAGTTAATAATATTAATTGGTTTTCATTTTAAACATATATTTTTGATCATTAATTGAAAATGTATACCTGCTGCAATCCCTGTTATGAATCGCCCTGCATATAACGAAGGTATATCTGTAGATAGTGCTATTATAATCCATCCTATTATAAATGGAATGCTTGAAATTTGCATGGACCTTCTTCTCCCAAAAATTTCAGCCAGAATTCCTGAAAGTATGGATCCTATAGGGTTAGAAACAGCACCCAAACTTGCTGAAAAAAATTATTCATTATAACGTGTCTCATAAATTTTGGCACAAATGTCAACAATTTTTTTTGTAAAAAGTGCTTTTACTTAATGCTTAATAATTAACTGGCGCAACTTTCACACCTAGTATTAGGTTTTGGGCGACATTTTTCAGATATTCCTGATTCCTGTACAATCTGCATTCAGGTTCGTGATAAAAGAGCCCAAAATATTCTATTGGACTAGCCTGGGTAAGGTTAGGGGGATTGTCGTTTCACGTTTTGGTCTTTTAGCCAATTTTGAGTTCGTCTTGCATAGTGACACAAGGACTGGCAAGAAAATAAAAAATCCCCAGCCATTTCTTCTTCGATAAAATGAACCAATTTTGTTAGACTATTTATCGATGTACATTTAGGCCAGTCGGCAAAATGTTTAAAAGATGCTATTATGGAAATAAATGATGGCAAGCTGGAATAAATTTTATTCTCTTAATTTGGACCTTCAAAAAGACATACTAATTTTGCACCCTCTAGCGACTCCGGATTTTGCCGCCATATTAAAAAAAACACGTGACATAAGATATTTTTATTGATTTTCGTTAATATCTCGCTTTGAATTAACCTTAGAGCAAAATATGAAAGTATTGAAAATAAAGTAATTAAAATTATCTATAAAAAAGTTTTCACACTTTTTTCTGTTGATTGGTTCAGAATTACAAGTACGCAGCATATATTTGTTGTTTTTTATACATAGCCTGCCGAAAAATAAGCATAAAGATAAAATTTATTTCATGTTGGAATTCGGAAAGAAACACTTTAGCCATTTAGAGCCCGAGTCACAAAAAATTAAGTTTTTTGGATTAGCGAATTTTACTCTAATTTTGACAGTTTATTTCTTAAAATATAGTCTAATCTAATCTAAGTAACTACCTTTTTTAAACCCCTGACAGGATTAAATCCCAATTACAGAGTGGGTTCACATTCACAAACATCCATGCCTTATTGGGAATATGGGGATTCGAACCCAGAGCCCCAAGGGCAGTCATGACATGAGGCGTTGCTCTAACCATTGATCCACCGGAGCTATAGTAAAATGAATCTTGAATTTTAAATACCGGTATAGAACAGAATTCACTAATCCAAAAATGAGGATTAGCTTAAAAAAAAATTGTGAGTAGTTATTTTTATTAATCTACACATTTACTTATGCTGAAACTGTATTGAATTCCTTTTCTATTGTTCTATTTACGTTTTACTTTTTAAACCGTTACAAATATTATTTTGAAATGATTAGTTCTTTGATAGTGACATTTATCTGTCAGTTACATACATTTGAATAACTGCGTTTTGTTTGTTTAAAGCGTAGGTTCTGGGATAAAATATATAGAAGAAGTATTAATGCAAATCTATACAAAATTAATAATAACATTAATCTCGAAAAAATAACATTTAAATGTATTTTTCGAAGAAAAACTATTTTGAGGTTTTAGTTTCCGGTTATCCGAGTTTCACCAAAATCTAATGGGCTCTTTCGAATACAGAAAAAGTTCGAAATACAAGATATCAAAATTTTCTGAATGATAATATTTGAGTTAGAGTGGAGGATCCACACACACGTACACACATACACACAAACATCATCGTGAAAATGTTAAAATTGGATTCTAGGGACCTTAAAACGTGGTCATTTACCAAAATCTCGATATGCGATTTTTAGCACGATCCCTATACCTCCCTTAATATAACTTCGTATTGTGAGAACCGCTGGTTTAAAAATATTTTCTTCTTTACTCCGATGTTCCCCTTGATTGTCTATAAGATTGTCTTATAGTATTTTATTGTATCTTTAAGAATATAGAAATTATTTGAGCTCGATTAGCTGTGTGCGCTACGCACTTTCAATATCTGTAACTCTGTAACCAGCCAATTATAGAAAAAAGTATGAGACATTTTTTGTAGATAATTGTTTCTAATTTATTTTCAATGACTTGATATTTTGCTCCGAGATATTAACGAAAATCAATAAATTGTCATTTTCACGTGGTTTTTTCAATATGGCGACTAAATTCGGGGTCGCTAGAGGGTGCAAAATTAGTAGTCTTTTTGAAGGTCCAAATTAAGAGAATAAAATTTATTCCAGCTTGCCACCATTTATTTCCACAATAAATCCCTTGCCGACTGGCCTAATTTCGTTGTATTCGATACGATTTCGCGTTCGTTTTCATATTATAGTACAAGCCCGGATTAGTATTTCTTTACGCCCTTGGCGAAAATTCATGACTGCACCCTCCTCTCCCTCTCAATATATACCGAGTTTTAATAATGCTTTATTTCATTAAATTCTTGTTCTATATCGGTGCCTGTATGAGTCTATAAACGCCCTGAAAACATGTTAAGAAGATCTATAAACGTACTGTTTTTGGAGCTTTTCGTTTTCTAGACGTGGTATGACTTACTGCTTTTAAAATTGATACATAAATGACATATCAACATCAAATTGCTGACAGTCAACAAAGAATTTTCATCCCTGAAGTTCAATTTGTTAGAGGGAAGTGCTACCAACGTAAGTGATTTTACAAGTCGCATTTATTAAAAATATAATAGAATTATAACATTGCCCCAATACAAAAAAATATATAAAAACATGTTTTATAAGAACTGTGATCGCACTCGTCGTTTATAAAACTCACCGCGAAGCGGCTCGTTTTCCAAAATTGGACTCGTGGGTTAACAGATTGCCTTATGAAATTTGTTTTCAATATACCTACTATTATCAGTCATCAAAGCTACATTTACCATCTTTTTATAACTAGCTAAAGATTACCACTTTTATTTTGCTACTCTATCTCTCAAATGAAACGCATGTAAACAATAATTTTGGACTTATTTGATGCAGTTTTTAATTATGAACAGTTTTACAGTATTACAGTCATGAAAATATTACCATTGTATTTGCTAAGATTAATAAGTAGACACCCGGTATATAAATATTAAAATTATTTAAAATCTTCCACAACTGTCATTGCTCAACAGGATTTACCAATACTGATTTTGTATAATTAAAGCAAATGTGACTGTTCACGTCGTCTAGTAGAGGTGGTGTCAAATGTCATGAGCTATGAAATGCGCAGATCAAGAAGAGAGACAGCTTGAGTAAGGTCAGGCAATAGGGGAGAGAGAAAGAGCAAGATAGAGTTTTGCTTTCTGCGCAACAGCTCTTGAGATTTGGCACGGCTATAACTGCAGGCACTTCTCTCTTTTCGTTTTCCCATTTATCCAACTACTCGATGTGCGCCTCCTCCGTGCCTGCGCCCTAAGCCATGGCCTAGGTTGGCCTTATGGGTAATCAGGGCCTGTAATTGTGGTGATAGTAGTCTGTGTTTCAAAAACAATATTGTATGGGATTGTCAGTGTCAACTGTTTTACAGCATTTATTCTCATCATTTAGGCCCGGGCCACACTATGCGTTTTGGCGGGACCGGTAAAACCGCTTCCGGTTAAACGGGATGGATCGTAGAGCGTCCACATATATCCCGCTAAACAGGCCGGCAGCAATGACAACCCGATTCGAACATAGTCGGACCAACATCTGATCAGTGCAGAGCCCAAAGAGTATACGCTGTATACGCTGTCTATTAAAAAAACAAAACTAGACCCTTGTGAACGCTAGCATTATCTCCAATATGTTGTAGTTTTCATGCGGCAAATTGACCGTCCCGTCAAACCGTAACATGCTGCGGTAGTATCCGGCAACCGGACCGCAACCGCATAGGTGTGGACGCTTTCATTTAAAGCAGGGATGCACAAACTTTTTTGGCAATGGGCCAAATAAAAATACATGTGTTGCCGCGGGCCAGTAAGAATTCAAAACAGAATTTAGGTTTGGATGGAATAAAAAATGAATTAATTTATATATTTTTTTATTGACTGTGTATGTGTATAATACAATAACTGAATAAAAAGAAATATCATTATAGATTTTGCTATAAATATAACAAACAACAAATAAAATTTTAGCTATACAAATCACAATTTCTTAGATATAATAGATATAAAAGAGATGTTAACTAACTTTGGTTGGCTCATTGAAGAATGCGAAGGATGATATTGAATACCAGTAACTATTTGGCCAATATCAGGTGCTAAGGAGGTTGTACCAAACTGCAAGATGTCATTTAAATTATAATCAATTGAGAAATATTCGTTTTCCGGGAATGGACTGTGTCATATTTTGAGTCAGAGCTCAACGTTTCGCCCGCAGTCGTATGGGGCATCTTCAGGAGCAAGAGGGATAGTACTCCCTTAAACAAGGTTACCCGACGTGTAAACGTCGCTAGAGGCCAAATAAACCAAGTGACGAAAGGAAGGCCGAGAAGACAGTTATATACTAATTTAAAGATACGGTAGATGAGCAAAGCTAATGAGGACCAATGGGAATCGAGTTCGTAATGATAGATTAGGCGTGTCGTGTTCCGGGAATCACCGGTTTCCACATGTGGCTCAAGAAATAGCCATAATTTCAATTGATGTTATTAGGATGCAATGCGGGAATTTTCAAATAAGATGATCCCGCATTTTAGCTCCTGTCCCTGAGTTTTACAGACGTAAATACAGGGAAACTTTAGATATATGGAAACATCCTAATAACATCAATCGGGATGATGGCTATTTCTTGAGCCACATGTGGAAACCGGTGATTCCCGGAACACGACACGCCCAATCTATCATTACGAACTCGATTCCCATTGGTCCTCATTAGCTTTGCTCATCTACCGTATCTTTAAATTAGTATTTAACTGTCTTCTCGGCCTTCCCTTCGTCACTTGGTTTATTTGGCCTCTAGCGTGGTTTACACGTCGGGTAACCTTGTAAACTGAGTCTCCCCATCTTGTTGCTTAAACTCGGCCTCTAGTGTGGTTGACACGTCGGGTAACCTTGTTTAAGGGAGTACTATCCCCCTTGCTCCTGAAGATGCCCCATATGACTGCGGGCGAAACGTTGAGCTCTGACTCAAAATATGACACAGTCCATTCCCGGAAAACGAATATTTCTCATGACTCAGACTGTGGAAGCCTACGCAATTATAATCAATTGATTTCTACGCAGGCCGGATAGAATTAGTAAACGGGCCGGATTGGCCCGCGGGCCGGAGTTTGTGCATCACTGATTTAAAGCAATAAGTTTCTTGTCTTCCCGGTCAACCGGTCCCGTTAAACCGGTCCCGCTAAAACGCATAGTGTGGCCCGAGCCTTACAAGTTAAAAGAAAATATTTAACAATAGTTAATAAAAATTTGATACAAATAAACTTTCACCTTGGAACTAATCTGAATAAATGTGATAATACAATTGACAATGGTATATACAATATTGTTTTTGAAACACTGACTACTATTCACTACTAAAACGAACGCGAATACAAATACGCTCAAGAATATTAGACCTGGATACACCCCCATCAAGTAAATGCATTTTTTACAACAAAAAGAATGTTGGAACTTGTACCTAAACTTATAGGACAATATGTTGTTCATTGATTATTGAGATTATTCATTAGTAAATACCATAAAAGATTAAAATTATGCTGTGAGTAAAGTATAGTGGTATTGACATTGAAAATAATTTCTCTTTAGAGAGAGTCAGTCTTATAGGAAGGTCATAAGAGTGACAAAGAGAGAGATGACATTGATAAAACAAGGTTTATCTTATTTTTTATATTTTGCAAATATTTTGCTGGCCTTAGTAATTAAAATAAAAAAATATATGTTCATCATTTATACCTGATTAATTATATGGAGCAATGTATGTAAATTTAACTGACATTTAAATTAAATATTTAATGGGTATTGGCTGCTATACTATACTTATAAAAAAATAATGAATTATTCAAATATTATTGCTAATTCTAAATGCAAAAATTTAAGTATACAACCTACACAGTTAAAGACATATTTTTGAAACAAAAATTTGAAATTTACAGTTTTATTTGCGGCATTCTTGTTTATAATATAAAGGTAGTAATCCATTTTCTTCTAAACGACGAAGTTTAATCTGACTTGCCCATGTGTCTTTGGCGGGTTTTAATATTTATTTTGCGTACTTTTCGAAACATCCTGCGCCTTTATTGTTTTCATTTTGGGGCTTGTACACATTGTTTCATATACAGGGTGGTGACTTGGACGACGCAGTATGGATTTCAGTGGTAAAATCTCAATATGCTGTTATTTGTTCGCCTAATTATTTTACAGAAAAATTGTATTGTATACTGCATCCGAATATGCTATTATTTATAATAGGTGAAAAAATTCCTATTAATAAGCGAGTTATGGTCCCCCGAAGTTTGAAAATGTAGATGTGACGTCACGATTATAAGTTTTTATATAAAACTGTTTTCTTCGTGGATCTAAAATGTTCTTGAAATGTATGCTATTGTAACACTGTACAAGTCTACATGCTTTTTAATTGCAAGTGAATCAAAATTATTAAGTTTAATGCAAGAAATGTATATTCAAATAAAAACTGTTTGAGAATTGCAGTACTGGATTGGTAGCCACGTGTCCGCTATTTGAATTTGTCTACTTCCATTGGTAGTAGACTCCACCCCCTAACTCGGTATTCGTTATAAATTTATAGGTGGTCTTTGAGTCGCCAGTCAAAATAATATACATGGATTTCAAATGAGTGACGAGCTGCTAAAACAAAAACCCCCTTATTTCCGTAGTATTTAAATTATATCATTTTATTTCTTTATTAATATTCATTATTAAGCATCTAATTTCACTATTTTTTACTAATTTCTCTTAATTCGATTGAGCTGTAATCCCCTATTTTTCAAATTCCGGAACCGTAAAAATAATCGAAAACAATAACATTTTTGCAAAAATCATTGCTACCATGGAACAAAAATTTAAACAAAAACATTATAGATTCTTGACATTTAAACTTATTTTCAAAACGAGGAAAATGAAAATACCTTTATTGTAGTTGATGACAACAATGTAATAGTTGATTACAACAATAATGTAGTTTGACGAGAACAAAATTTAAGATTTCTTTAAGTAGGAACTAGGAAAACGAAATATTTACGCTTTTGTTTAAAATTTTGTTCCATGGCATCAATGATTTTTACAAAATAGCTATTTGTGTATTAAGAGCGTAAAATAGCATTCTCTCGAAATCGGCAATGTCTATTTGCGCTCGAAACACACAAGATTTTTTCTACAGTCGCCACAATGGAGTCCTCCGCCATAACAAAAATTTATTTGTTTCAAGTACATTAAACTAGTGCAGTGAAAAAGTGGATATCCATTGGGAGCGTTCACGCCAAACTTTTGCAGGTGGCAGCACAGCTATATTTATATTTAATTTTAATTTATCTTTATTTTCCATTCTTCTTGAGCTATTGCTTCAATCTAATCTAAGCATTTTATACTTTCGTTTTTGTAAATGAATACCCTATTTTATTTTCACAGCAGTGGGGCATTTTGTCTGGTTATGTAATACACCGAGAGAACAGTTATGTCAGATTGACTTGAGAAGGTTGTAAATGTGTAACTACATTAATTCCTGACTAAACGTTTTCATTAAGAATGTAGACAAGTGACATTTCTCAACATTGTATAGTTAGAAATTTGGACAGCGAGCGTTTTTCTACTTTGTCGCGCATGAGCGGCAAAGTGACATTTTGCGTTTGCATTTTATATTTAATGTTTTGGGCGTTACTTGTAAGAAAGATATACAACTATCTGCAGGCGCCCCAAAATCAACATGAAAACAATTGAGGTACAGAATTTTTTAAAAGTACGATGGGGCAAGTTATGTTTAAATTTCGTCGTATTTAGGAAAACGGACAACTAGTTCAATATTAAATATAAATGTTAAAGATTAAGCTATGTTAATTGTTGTAATAATAACAATTTTGTGTAAACTTATGTGACATGTATTGTTGTTGTATTAGAAAATTGCTTACCTATCCACGAAGCCTGTTCGCTGTCAATTTTAATATTTCCTCCGGCCAATAATTGCGGCAATAAAATTGCCGAGTAGCCCTGGCATATTCCAATAGAAATTGATACGCTGTGCGCGCATAATGCAGCCACGGCCTGAAACAGTAATAATATTAGTATAAGTGCAACTTTTACTAATAAAATAATAACTATGATTCACAGATAACATAAGTACAATAAGGATGTATCTACTTAATAATTTCTTAAATGTACAGGAAAATTTTCAAGGTCGCAGTTCCAAACTAATGTAGAATATTTTCTATTATTGTGTAGTAGTTACACTGATAGATAAATAATAACAAAATTAATGGTCGCTATTATTGTAATCATATTTACAATTTTTTTTATAGCGTTCGTATCAGTTCATGACAAATTATGAAACTGGGTATACTTATATTAAAAACGATGTAGAATTGAATGGTGATATTTTCAAAATTGTATGCCCACCCATTTTTGGGTAACTAACCTGTACCCAAAAATGGGTGTGGCATATAGCCTCAACATATTTTTCATTGAATTCCTCGTACATTTTTACATATGTCCACCAATTTTTAAGTAAAAAATTTAATTGGTACAATATAAATTAAATATTTACCAAATTTAAAATTTCATATTTAATTTTTCTAATATTAATGTATAGTTATTGTATAAACTTATGAAAAAAAATGAAAGTATGTATACATATATAAAAAAGACTGTAGAATCGAATGGCAATATTTTCGAAATTGTATGCCCATCTATTTTTGGGAAGCTAAACTATACTTAAAAATGGGTGTAACATATAGTTTCAACATTTTTTTTATTGAATTCCTCGTACATTTTTACATATGTCCACCAATTTATAAGAAAAAAATTTATTTGGTACAATAAAATTAAATATTTCCAAATTTTCAAGTTCATATTTAATTTTTCTAATATTAATGTATAGTTATTGTATAAACTTATGAAAAATTTTGAAAGTATGTATACATATATAAAAAATGCTGTAGAATCGAATGGCAATATTTTCAAAATTATGTGCCTATCCATTTTTGGGTAATTAATCTATACCCGAAAATGGGTGTAACGTATACTTTCAACATTTTTTTTATTAAATTCCTTGTACATTTTTACATATGTCCAAAATTTTTAATTGGTACAATATAAATTAAATATTTTCAAAAATTTTTCTAATATTAAAGTACAGTTATTGTATAAACTTATGAAACATTTTGAAAGTATTTATACATATATAAAAAAAAAACTTTGTATGTCCCCCCGTTTTTCGGTTACAGGTTTATACCCAAAAAACGGGTACGAGGTACATTTTTAATAAAGCCACCATTGAATTTTTTAAGGTTTTACCTTCCGTCACCTTTAGGTAAGGGAGGTATTGTCTTTGGTCAAAAAATTCGGTGGTGAGTTTTTGATGAATAAGCACGTTTTAGGGTCCCTATAATACGATTCTACTATATGTATGTATGTGTGTGTGTCTGACGATTTTTTCGGATCCTTTTCTTTAGATCCATATGAAGAGCTGATTAGATTTTGGTTACAATTTGTCGTCCGGAAATACCCTAATTTGAAGATTATAACAGTTTTTTTTAAATGTTATTATAAATATTTAAGAATATTTTATTCTCTATACGGTTTGATTAAATTTTATACTTTATATTCAATGGATAAAGAGTTAAAAAATTATAAAGAAATTAATTTTCACAAAGCAGCCAGCTGTGCTATAAGTATGGAAACATCTGCTACATTAAGAAAATTCTGATTGACAAATGTCAGTGTCAAAGTGCAATTTACACAATATGTTTGAATTCTAACTTTACTGGAAATATATAGAATCTTAAAAGAAACTTTCTGTATGGAATTTGTACAAAATTCATAGAACTGACTGAAGGTAATGTACTGAAAATATGAAATCATTTGCAAAGTAAACTTTCTGTGTGAAATATGTACAAAATACATAGAACTGACGGAAGGTAATGTGCTGGCCACATTAGATTTTTTACATATATACCCCAATATACCCGTATTTTCAGGAAATTATTTATATATATATATATATATATATATATATATATATATATATATATATATATATATATATATATATATATAAGTGTGTAAATATAATAATGTGAAGATAAAAATTGTTTACATAATTTTCTATGTTAATTATTAATATGTTTATTTATAAGTTAGCACCTTTCTACTTGCAAATAGAAAGGGTTTTTTGTATATCTATGTATTGATGATGAAAATAAATAAATTCTTACAAAGACTGAACCATGAAATACAACTAAAATTTGTAGAAAAAACTTAACAATATATGATATGTATATTATTTATTATATTGTTTATTTGTTTATTATACTACTAATATTTCATTAAATCAAGGTCGAGAGTATAACAATATATCAATAAATTTAAATATTTTATTTTGTTGTATTATATATCAGTAACAATACAGTTTTTGTAAGCAAAAACAGCCATGTTTATTATGTAAAAAATATGCTAAATTATTGATAGAAAAAAATTATCTATTTTAAATTTATTTCGTAGGTAATTTTATTGTTAAAATTTAATGTTGACTCAAATATGACATCACATATTATTTATAGCAAATAATTCTTCGATTTTACTTGTATTTTATCGGTAATTTACAGTTTATTACGCCTGTCAACCATTCATAATCTGACAAACCTACGCGCACACTAAAATAATTATTGGTATTTTTATATCTACCAATAATCGATTGAAAGATCGATAATATAGATCAAGATCAATACACTCTCACATATTTCCTTAACCTCCTTAGATCTTTATTCTTAGGTCAACGATTCAATTTTTTCAAGATCTGCACAATGTATTTTGTAATTTTTTTGTGTAATTATTTTCCAGCCACAACAAATTTCGTGTTATTATTTTCACATATAATTTCATTCGCTAATGTGTTTGGCCATGGCAGTGGTGCGTATTTGACAAGTGTCCAAAAATTTTGACTATTTATAATTTTGTTTTTCAATAGATATATACAGAACGAGTTAAATTTATTCACATAAACAAAAATATGAGTCTCATTTTTGTCAAAAAGTAATATTTTATTTATAAATGGCACAGAACAGAAGTGACCCCTGTGGTGCACTCTCCACGCCAGCAATGAGTAATACAAATATGCCATATCTGTGTATATACATACGAGCTAAAACTCATAATAGTAGGTTTATTTCGATTAGATTAAAATATAGATTTTAAACTTACAAAAAATGAATATGTTATTCCAGTATTCCGCCATTTAAAAAAATTTGATGTGGATAGCCCATAGCCTCTCGCCAGATATTTTACCTGGTTGTACGCATAAAACGAAAAATATTTTTAAATACAAATACATATATTCATATCTCACTACAAAATAATTCTCACATATATTTGCAAAATCTATGGGATATTTTAATATAAATTATGTACAATACATACATTTTCTTTATATTCAATATCCTGAAATTTTCTTTTTCTACTTTCTTTTTCTTTATATTCGTCATTTTTTTGCAAATTCCTTTTGTATTCTTTTTTACGTTCTTTTGCGTTGTTGACTTTTTTTATTTTCGTAATCTTCATAATGATGTACAAATATTTTTGACAATGGCATACAAATATTTTTGACAGTGACATTTATGTGTCAATTACAAACATTTGAATTTCTTGTCTTGAAGTAGTTTGATCTGAGATTTTTTTACATCAAATTATTTTATATGCATTTCTTTATCTCTAAATCTATAGAAGATATAATAATGAATTTATATTTATCGAATAAAGAATTTAACGTTCTTTAATATAAGTATTTACATAAATTTTCGATAAATAATATTTAGATGATTTTTTTCTTGTAACTACTACTTCCGGTTGTCCAATTGTTACCAAAACTTAATCAACTCTTCCCATTATAGTCAGATTGAGGAATCCGTAATTAAAAATGTCTTATAGTATTTGAGATATCGTGGATCCAACATACACATACATCCACACCCACATACGGACATCATCGTAAAAATGTTATAATCGGATTCTAGGGACCTTAAAACGTGCTTATTCACTAAATATAAATATGCGATTTTCAGCATGAATACAATACCTCTCTTAGCGAGAGGTAAAAAGTTGCTGGCGTGGAGAGTGCACCACAGGGGTCAATTTTGTGCCTTTTAAAATTCTAAATATTTAGCGTCCGTCGGGATCGAACTCGGTTCCCCAAATTCGCGACCAGACACTCAGGCACGCGGCCACGAGACCCCATACTTAAATATCATATTCAGTTTTGTAAGTTTAAAATCTATATTTTAAACTAGTCGAAAGAAATTTGTAGATATTTCTCGTCATTTGCAAACGTATTATAATTTGTTTGTTGAAAATATCGGCCAAAATATTATGAGATTGGGCTCGTATGTTATGGGCATGTCTACCAATATTAAAATAAAAAATCGCGAAACATGCAGTGTACCAATTAAATGTTATAAAAAAAAATTCGAGTGCGTCATAATGATATGATGTTTTAATAATTATCTGTCAATTATATCTTGTGCATAACTATCACGATTATTTCCATATAGCTAACTATATATTTGTACATGCAATTCATAACATTATTATAATAAATTATACTTCAATGAACTTGTAAAAGCCTTGACAATGAAATCAAGTTTTATCTTTCAAATCTTAACATTTCCGCATGCATTTAATTGTTGTGAACATAGTTGAACATTATGCTTGCAATAATTTTAATTTAGCATTGAATAAGACAAAGAAATAACGATTAACAATGGAACGGAATAGCACGTATTGACAATGATAAGAATTATAAATAATAATTGTTTATTGTTTGTAAGCGTCTTCTGATAAAATTTTGAAAGTAAACATACTTATATTATTTATAATATGCGTTGAATCTATTTTTGATATTTTCAAAAATGTATGTTTACCTATATTTTGGTAATGGACCCCCACCCAAAAATGGGAGTGACATGGGGCTCCAAAACACAAAAATATATTTTTGTGCAACCGGACGCGAAATAAGCATTTCGCAGCCGCAATACAGGCCGCGAAATTAGATTTCGCAACCGTTGTTATGGTAACGGCCGCGAAATTCATTTCGCGGACGTTGTCATGGTAGCGGCCGCGAAATTAGGTAAATAATCACTTTGACACTTGAAAATTGCATGGTTTTGTTTATCAAATGTTAATCCCATAGCCACCGTGAAAGCTAACTTTCTATATACAATGAAACTGTTTAAAATTAATAAAATTTGTAATTACATATTTTTTACGGTTGCACAAAAAATCTTCTGTACAACTTGTCCGCGAAATCCTTTAGCGCCCTCGAGATTGTCTTGCCTCGGCCGCAAGCGGCCTCGGCGACAATTTTTCTCTCGGTACGCTAAAGAGTGATTTCGCGGCCTTGATTTACAAATAACTATTATTAAATTCCTCCTAATAATTTTGAAAAGTTAAAATTTTCAAATATTAATTTACAGAATTTGTATGAATGTATGGAATCATTCGAATAAATAATAGCTATTAACATACCTAGGTATGTTATGCACATCATAACTGCCGCAGATGTAAGTTTGGAATCCGACCTCGTAGAGCGAGGATTTTAAGACATCTAAGGCTTGCTATGATTAATAACATCCGTGGTTTGTTCAATAGTTTATCGGTTTCAGAAAATTATGACAATAGTGATAAATATCATTTTTTGAAATTTTCACATTAATGCTACTTTCAGATTGCTTTGGTTAACAGAACAATTATTTTGACATATGTCAATATGACAAATATTCAAATTATGTGCTTTATTCCTCATGTTTATTACTTTAGAAAAAAGTAGACCGTATTTAGAACGATAGGCTAACGTTATCTCTATGTAATAATGAATTTTATTTTATTTTCATTTTGTAGACCGTTGTTGACAAGTGAGTATAGTAATAATATTACTATACAAATACAGTTATTACTTAGTTACCAGCCTACTTTTGTACATGTAAACAATGGAATAATATCCTGACACCGGTAAATAAAATAAATATATCATCACGGCATATTACCCATTGCTGGGTGTGGCAGTCTGCTTTATACGCAGATACCGGTAATGATGATGACATATTTGTACCGTGCGGGCGTTTACCAGGTGTCACCTCACGGGAACTCATTCCTGGCGTGGAGAGTGCACCACAGGGGTCAATTTAGTGCCATTTAAAATTCGAAATATTTGGCGTCGGTCGGGATCGAACCCGGTTTCCCAGATTCACGACCAGACACTCAGGCACGCAGCCACGAGACCCCATGAAACATTTGAAAGTATGTATTTATACATAATGAAAAAAAGTTTGTAGAATTTAATGGGCAACAATGGGGTCTTGCATTCTGATTTTTTTTATCATTTTAAATAAGAGTTCTTTTAATTTTGACGCAATTCTTAGTATTAAAAAGTCTTAATTGTTTTTAGTTTAACTACATTTGATTTTTAATGTCAACATGACGTCACTTATTGCTATATCTTTCTCTCGCACAAGCTCAATAGTAGGCAGCGAGAGAAAGATAGCACTAATGTGACGTCACAGTAACACTGACAACAAACCTCAAATATCTCACAATTAATTATTAAAAATTGTTTTTTTCATCTTAATCGCTATTTATTGAGTACTTTAAGTATAAAGTGTACATTTTATTATTTTTTGTTATCGACCCCATTGTTGGGTAATGACATATCTAAAAATGGGTGTGAGGTAAAGTTTCAAAAATATTTTCAACGAATTTGTCGTAGTTTTTACCTTCCGTCATCTTTAGGTAGGTACGGAAGGTATTGTCTTCGGTCAAAAAAATCGGTGGTGAGTTTTTGATGAATAAGCACGTTTTAGGGTCCCTAGAATGCGATAACTCTTAATACTACAATTCCAAAAATTATCTCTTTCGTATTTCTTTTCGTTACATCCATATTAGATTTTGGTTATAATTGGTCAACCAGAAGTACCTTCATTTGAAGATTTTAACAGTTTTTCTTGAAAAAGCTATGTTAAATATCATTTTTTCATATTTAATGTTATTATAAATATTGAAGAATATTTTATTCTCTATACGATTTGAATGCATTTTATACTTCATATTAAATGGATATAGAGTTAAAAAATTATAAAGAAATTAAATATCATATATTAGCCAGCTATGCTATAACAGCTGTTATATTAAGAAAATTCTGATTGAAAGGTGTCAGTGTCAAGTGCAGTTGTGTTATAATTTTACTGGAAATATGGGATCTTTTGCTAGAAACTTTCTGTATGGAATTTGTATAAAATACACACAACTGCCTTAAGGTAATGTACGAGAAATAGAATCTTTTGCAAGGATCTCTCTGTATGACAATTTATTCAAAATACATAGAGCTGACTGAAGGTAAAGTGCTGGCCACATCAGATTTTTTAAGTATGTTTTAAATCTGGACAAATTAAATTAAATTTTATTAAAATCAAAATATAATAATTCATTTCTTAAATATTTATATTTTGAAAATATTTATTGAAAATACATATACTTATATTAAAATGTCCGGAGATTCTAATGGTGAAATGAAAAATTCTATCTCTTCCCATTTTTGGGTATGGGTAACAGCTCTAACAATTTTACCATTGAATTGTAAATAGTTTGATATATATGTATACACATTTTCAGAAAATTATTTCACAAGGTACACTTAATATGTAACATTTTTCAAATTCGAAAACTTTATTGAAATTTTTTGATTATACATTGTCATAAAAATTGAATACAAGTAACTTACGGTTCTAGCTTCGCCATAATTCCATATTTTTCTTATTTTCTTTACAGTGTTCTTCATTGTAAGATACTAAATCTGTAAAAGAGAAATAATATATTATATATGTACCCTGTTAATGATATTATAATTTTATTATAAAAAATAAAGTGGTTCTAGTTAACGAATAAATAATTTCTTATAAAAAAGTATATCTTATTATTATAATTTGCACTTTTGTAGCTGAATTTGGATAATCATAATCATAGTGCTCTATCTAACTTATTTTTTATTGTTGTTCTCGATATATTGTTTACAAATAATAATAGCATTTTCAAAATAGTTTGCAATATGAGTAATATTTGTTATCAAATGTATGAGTATATAGTATATGTTTCGAAAGAATTAAAAAATTATGATTCTATTTTTTGTAAAATCATCAACCTTTTTTGAGTTGTTTGGTGTGTAGTACAGGCACTCTGAACTGCAGAAGAGAGTGGACACAAGCATAAATATTCAATAAATATGTAGTTCATAGTTTAATTGCAGTTTTTATACAATATTTAAAAAGTTTATTCAAATGTATGTTTTTTGACGGTATTTATTTACCTCTAAAACTTTAGTGCAATCTTTTTAAATTAAAAAATGTATTCTATGTATGGTATTTATAAACAATCTCAATATATAAAAAATTAAACCGGTTCTAAAAAAAATGATTGCGTGTAAAAATTATGCATAAATGCATAGATAATATAAAAATGCATCTTATATAAAACATTAATTAATAAATACCTTTAAATAATTATTTTCACTCAATACACTTTCAATTAAACATCACTTATATTATATAGTTTATCAGTCACTTTATTTATAATATATCACAGTTTACGGAATGTAAATATATATAAAAACAAATTTTCAAAACAATTTATGTTGTTACATTATGTGTTTTATAGTTTCATGGCTTACTAGATCAGTACGACTGGCGATCGTTTTAAGTAGCTCAACTTAAAAAGCTTATAACCTACTGGTGGGGGACTATATATATAGGGACTATATAGGACAATGACCCAAGATATAGGACTGTAATGGTCCATAGGATATTTATATGTTTTTTTTTACCTTCCGTCACATTTAGGTAAGGAAGGTAATGTCTGGTCAAAAAATTCGATGATGAGTTTTTAATAAGCAGGTTTTAGGGTCCCTAGAATACGGTGTTACAATTTTTTCTGCGATAACTAATACTACAATTTCAAAAATTATAATAATTATAATGCTTTCGTGGCCGCGTGCTTGAGTGTCTGGTCGCGAATCTGGGGAACCGGGTTCGATCCCGACCGACGCCAAATATTTCGAATTTTAAAAAGGCACAAAATTGACCCCTGTGGTGCATTCTCCACGCCAGAAATGAGTGCCTGTGAGGTGACGCCTGGTAAACGCCCGCTAGGTACAAATATGTCATTATCATTACCGATATCTGCGTACAAAGCAGATCGGCACACCCAGCAATGGGTAATATGCCGTGATGATATATTTATTTTATTTATTTATAATTTTTTTGGATTCTTTTTCGTTACATCCATATGAAGAGCTGATTTGTTTACAATTGGTTAACCGGAAGTACGCTCATTTGAAGATTGTAACAGTTTTTCTTGAAAAACCGATGTTAAAATATCATTTTTTCACATTTAATGTTATAAATATGAAAGAATATTTTATTCTCTATACGATTTGACTGCATTTTATAGTTAATATTAAATGGATATAGAGTTAAAAATTTTAAAGATATTGAAACAGCTACTATGAAAATTCTGATTGAAATATGTTACTGTCAAGTGCAATTGACATAGTATGCTTGTCTTATAATTTTAATGGAAATATAGGATCTTTTACTAGAAATTTTCTGGATGGAATTTGTATAAAATACATACATCTGCCGGAAGGTAATGTACAAGAAATAGAATCTTGTGCAACGAACTTTCTTTACGAAATTTGTACAAAATAAATAGAACTGACGGAAGGTAATGTGCTGGCCACATCATATATTTTAATATTAAATATGTATTCAAATAAACAATAATTAATAACAATAAAATTAATGACTAATGTCATTGAAGTGTATAACTTAGAAATAAATTTGAAAAATCAACTGACCCCGCCGGGACTCGAACCCGGGACTTCCCAATTACTGGGCGGGAACTCAGAGCTCAGACCTATAACATTTTGGGCGGTCTACGTTTTCAACAAACAAAATATAAAACTACACAAATGGTGAGACATTTCTACAAATATCTTTCGACCAGTTTAAAATATAGTTTTAAAATTTCAAAAACTCAATATATTGTTTAAGTATCGTATCCCTAAGCCCTGCAAATTATTCTGTAGTTTTACTGTACGCACTGAATTTTTACAAAATTTTATTTCATTGTGCCAAAAGACCTCGGTAGAAACTAAATCTGGACTAGTAGATGAGCCTTAAAATGCCGGTCGATCTATTATTATCAGTCTTTTCGCCTACAGTTTTATAAATTGTTAACTCTATTTCTAAAGTGGCTGAAAGAATTTTGTTGAAATTTCTAACCATTTGTGTAGATTGAAAATGAAAATCAACGAATTTGGGCTCGTAATCAATGTTCAATATCAGCAATAATAATTATTATACAATAAGTCCCACCCATTTTTGGGTGTGTACCCATTTAATAAACCAGTTTATTATATTCTCAAAACATAACATCTTAAATTTATGGTCTATAATAAATGATTGCAAGTCCAAGGTGTTTCTATTAAAAAATCGAAGGTTTAATATTAAATTTAAAAATTTATACCGTTTAAACGGAAATAATTATGAATTCTAAGTAGTTCCGGAAAGTATAGCAAGGTTTTCTTTATCAGAGTGAAGCAAAATAAATCATTTTTCTTTTACATATAGAAATGATAGCAAATATTGCTTCGAACTCTTATTTTAATTTTTCCATTAAGAATTTAATTAAAAGATAGATTTTCCATTAACTTATGGCCTGAGATTATAATTTAATTATCATTTTATACAGATATATACATATTTCATCATTTACAGATATTTATTTGATAAATATAAAAATATGTGTAAACAATTATTTTTTGAAGTAATGTACATCAATTTTATACCATACATTTTTACCTCTCGCTAAGAGATGTATTGAATTCATGCTAAAACATTTTAAGGTCCCTAGAATCCGATTACCTATATCATTTTTACCATGATGTCCGTATGTGTGTGTGTGGATGTTGGATCCACGATTTCTCAAATACTATAAGACTTAAGACATTTTTAACTACGTATTCATCAATTTAACCATAATTGGAAGAGTTGATTAAGTTTTGGTAACAATTGGACAGCCGGAAGTAGTAGTTACAAGAAAAAAATCATCTAAATATTATTTATCGAAAATTTATGTAAATACTTATATTAAAGAACGTTAAATTATTTATTCGATACATATAAATTCATTATTATATCTTCTATAGATTTAAAGATAAAGAAATGCATATAAAATAATATGATGTAAAAATTCTCAGATGAAACTACTTCAAGGCAAGAAATTCAAATGTTTGTAATTGACACATAAATGTCACTGTCAAAAATATTTGTATGCCACTATCAAAAATATTTGTACATCATTATGAAGATGAAAATAAAAAAAAAGTTAACAACGGAAAAGAATATACGTAAAAAAGAATATAAAAGGAATTTGCGAAAAAATGACGAATATAAAGAAAAAGAAAAGGAAAGTAGAAAAAGAAAATTTCAGGATATTGAATACAAAGAAAATGTATGTATTTACATAATTTATATTAAAATATCCTATAGATTTTGCAACAATATTTGAGAATTATTTTGTAGTGAGACATGAATATGTATTTGTATTTCAAAATATTTTTTGTTTTATGCGTACATCCAGGTAAAATATTTGGCGAGAGGTTATGTGCTGGCCACATCAGATTTTTTTTTTGTTTGGGTGTTAAATTCATCCCAAAAATGGTCCAATAGGGACTTAATTTTACCACCAAATGATATTTCAGTTCAAAATGCATAAGTTACATTAAAAAAATCCAAAAAATGTTCCCTTAATTGATTACTAAAAATATTTGTAATTTGCTATACTTTTTATACGACTGCAATTTAATTTAATAGAAAATGTGACGTATTATATCATGCGTAGGTATCTTTACTGGGCATTATCCTTTGAAATATCTTCTACGCATAAACGTAGATATAGCGTACAGCTGAAAACAGTATCTGTCGACTCTGCGAAGAGGACGAAGAAACTCTGCAGCACATATGTATATAGCTGTGGCCGTAAGTAGCCACAACCATAAGTAAAAGGTACCTTCAGGTAAATGCACCCAAAGAAATTTTGCTTTAATACTTATGGAATTGCAGGTTAAATCAAATATTTTTGCTTTCAAAAAGGCTCCAACAAAGTTTATATTTGATTTAAAAGTATCCTTGCTTTCAATCTTCTTTTAGGATTTTGAGACAAAAGTAAATACTATTATATCAAAAATGAATTTGTTAAGAGTATCTATTATATTCTTTTTTAAATCACCTCGTATTTAATTGAAATATATTCAATTTCGAATTAAAAACGTATGATTTCAGAACAATGTTTTTAAAACATTAACCCAAATAATCAAAGCAATAAAATTAAAAGCTGTTAGTATTCAATTTGAAAAATATTTATATCATTTAAATTATGCTATTTTCAAATTATTATTTTTATTTATTTGAAATAAAAATCTTAATTTAACCTGAGGAATAGAATTTTTAAAATTAAAGTTCCTTAATTTATACTCAATACTCTTGTTTTATTTTAATAACTATACAATAATTAACAAAACATGTTTGAAAATAATTCATTCTGATTTCTGTAATGGAAAAGAAAACTTATTTCTAACAAGATAATACTACATACAACAATTAATACAATAATTATTAACAAAACATATGTTAAGTGGATCTTAAGTCTAAATGAATTTAATTTTTACAACATATTTGTAACTTGTAATTTTATAAGTATATTTGAAAATAAATACCACAATTTCTTTTTTACTTAAACATATAAAGTGGTTGTGATTGAAGTTCATAATAATTATTGATTAGCAATTCTTGTAGCTTTGTAGTCAGCTAAAAGTTTCATCTGCATACATCCTTTGCAGAACTAGTAATAAAAATATAGTAAATAAACATAATAGTATCTTAAAAGTAACAATATTAATAATAATACATACTTTCCAAAGATTCATTTGGGTTAGTACTAATATATTTAAATCGAAATTCAAGTAAGGAATCAATTCCTTCAGATCCAAGCTGTGACGCAGAATGCAGAGAGTCTACAATTAGTTGTTTTCCTAAGAACAAATAATATTATACGTTTCATTTCCAATGTATATTTCCTAAAACTATTATGTTCAATATTCTTACCTTCAATGTATGGATAAACATCCTCAATTTTGTTATCTTTAAGGTAATTACCTATACAATTTTATTTCTTTAATAATATTTTCTGTGTTTGCTACGCGTATAATTATTATTACTGCTATACTTTCAGCGCATTTCTCACCACACATAAAACTGACTATGGCGATCGTTGTATGCCTGTGCAGTCAAAAATCGGCAACTAGTTAGTAAAAATTTAGTACTTTTAATATAAAATTGTTTGTAAATTAATTTAAAATTAAACATATTAACGTAAAAGTAAATATTTTAAAATGAAAGTAATAATTTTTATTTATAAAGTTATTTTTACATTTAAAATCATCAATATTTTGAAGAAAAAACATTTTACTTTGATTTTAACAAAATGTTTATTTGTATTAAAAAATTATTTTTACTTTCAATCCAAAATCTCAATTTTTGAACACAAATGAATTAAGTTTTTATCTAAACAGTATTAATTTTATACCAAAAGTATAATTTTATTTTAAGCAAATTTTATTCAAAACAAAAGTAGAAACATTTAAGTTAAAAATATATAATAATCTACGAAAAGTATATTAGTTTTAAGATAAAATTATAATAGTTTTAAAATTAAAAGTAAGATTTCAAAGCAGCGATTTTTAATTTTACCTGCAATTTATTTAAGTTAAAAGTAATTCTTTTCATTTTGGATGTTTTTAGAAACGAAAGTAATTTTTGTTGTAAATAAAACTTATATTTTTTTGAGTGTGTCTCCTGGAGTAGTAACGGCTTTCAGAAAACGAAGATAGGGCCATGTAACATTTTTTTTAATATACCGTAACAAAAGTAACTGGTGATTAAAGCCTTCAATAATTATTAATAATATTAATGAGCACTTAAACTGTTGAAGAAGCAGTACCACATATTTTATATGGGGTCTCATTGCCGCGTGCCTGAGTGTCAGGTCGCGAATCTGGGGAACCGGGTTCGATTCCGACAGACGCCAAATATTTCGAATTTTAAATGGCACAAAATTGATCCCTGTTGTGCACTTTCCACGCCAGCAATGAGTGCCCGTGAGGTGACGCCTGGTAAGCGCCCGCACGGTGCAAATATTTCATCATTACCGATATCTGGGTAAAGCAGATTGGTACACCCAGCAATGGGTAATAAGCTGTGATGTTATATCTATTTACCGGTTTTAGGATATTATTCCATTGTTTACATGTACAAAAGTAGGCTGGTAACTAAGTATCTGTATGGTAATATTATTACCATACTGACTTGTCAATAACGGTCTACAAAATGAAAATAAAATATAATGCTCTCCATTAATACATACATATAATGTTAGTCTATCGTTATTCTAAAGTAAAAAACACGAGGAATAATTTGAATATTTGTCATATTGACATGTCAAAATAATTGTTCTGTTAACCATAGCAATCTAAAAGTAGCATTAATGATTGAATTTCAAAAATAGTTATTTGTATATCAAGGCCGCGAAATCACTCTTTAGCGTACCGAGAGAAAAATTGTCGCCGAGGCCGCTTGCGGCCGAGGCAAAACAATCTCGAGGGCGCTAAAGGATTTCGCGGACAAAAGTGTACACAATATTTTTTGTGCAACCCTAAAAAATATGTAATTACAAATTTTATTAATTTTCAGCAGTTTCATTATAAATAGAAAGTTACCTTTCAAGGTGGCTGTGGGATTAACATTTGATAAACAAAACATGCAATTCTCAAGTGTCAAAGTGATTATTTACCTAATTTCGCGGCCGCTACCATGACAACGGTCGCGAAATCCAATTTCGCAGCCTGTATTGCGGCTGCGAAATACTTATTTCGCGTCCGGTTGCACAAAAATGATATTTATGAAAAATGTCTTAATTTTCTGAAACCGATAAATTATTGAACAAACCACGGATGTTATTAATCATAATAAGCCTTAGATGTCTTAAAATCCTCGCTCTACGAGCTTGGATTTCAATCTTACATCTGCGGCAGTTATGATGTGCATAACATTCCTAGGTATGTTAATAGCTATTATTTATTTATATTTTATATAACAAATAATGTCAAAGAAAAAATAGGAAGTATTTAGTGTATATAATTGTTTATTATTGCGTAAAATCATAATTTAACACTTTTACTTTTGTTTTAAGTATATTAGTAAACACTTAAACAGTTGAAGGTAGCGACACATATATAAATAAAAAATATACAGATCTTAATAACATCTGCATATTCAGAAGTAAAATTTATTATTCAAGTTGACCCAGATACCCGCTGTGCGTAATAAAAGAAATTTCTTGTGGTTTCAAAATTTTGTAATCGTTTTGAAATGAACAAAATTGATCATTGAACATAACTCCGTAATTCCTATATTCAAATGTTAAGAAGGAAGTAACAATTGAAACATTGCTTCCTGCTCCGTCAAGAACAAAAGAGTTATTTTAAAAATTTGAAAAGCATTGACCTATTAAGAACATACGTAGGTATTAAGGACTAAAAATAAAATACAGTTTGTTGGTCTTTAATAATTTTTATTTAATCACAGCGTAAAGTAGATCATTCAATTGAATGAATAAAAAAATATTAGAATAGCATAAGACATAGATATAGATCATAAGAAATACTCCAAATACCTTGAAAAAATTAAATGATTGTCAAAAATTAGAATTTCACTCATCAAGGACATTAGGAGTATATTTTATCCATAAAATTCCAAAAAAATTATCTTAAAATTTATTGTTTGTGTAATCATACTATATATTTTTTTTGTTCGATGCTTTATAGTATATTTCGTGAACTATGCTTCCTAGATTTTTTTAAATATTTTTCCGAAATCTCTACACCCAAATTAAGGTAAATACACGTGTTTCACTTGCATACCCAAAAATTTACAAAATACCCACTTTACTATTATTCACGATTATTCAAGGTCATTTGATCGAAGAAAGAATACACATCAGTTTATAGCAGTAGCTTAGCAACATTTTGTATTAGAAAGAGAAAGATTATTTGACCTATGTCTATTTAATTTATGTGGTGTGACAGATATACGTAAATAGTGGCATTACTTTCTAACACACTATAAATAATAATGACATACGAGTATGTCATAGAATTACAGATACCTAATTAACCACTATACTGCCTTCTGTGCTAATATTTACCCAGTGGCGATGACGTTTAAATCAAATTATTAATCCTTGGTTGATAAATTAAGTCTATGTTTTTGTATTTTGCAAAAACATAAGTGAAGAACATAAATCTTTCAGAAAGACATTATTTAGAAAGAAACATAATTTTCAAATGAATTACTCTTATTTTTTTCAGTAGTAATGTGTCCATAATTATTTCATGTTGCGCGCCTATGCATACGAAATGCAATGAAGTTATCTGCAAGTAATATTATATCAGACGGCTCACAAATGACCTTGAATAGTCATCTTTCGTGAATAATAGTTTAATGTAATTTTTGAAATTGTAAAGTTTGGCTTTTAATGCTGTATAAAATGTATGGGCCACCAAAAAAAAAAAATTGTGTATACATATTTGAAAGTTCATAGAATCTGAAGTTATGGGCCGCCAAACTTAAGAAAAAAATTAGGAATTTTTTATAAAAAATATTTATTCTTCGGAATATTTTTTATATACCCAATTTTTAAAATGTATTTATACCCGTATTCAGGTAAATATTATCAGCTGGTACATTTTGAATTAAACAATTTCCAAAATTCAAACTTTTGAATTGGTATTTCAGTTTTTATTTATTTGTAGCCTTCATACCAATTCTTGAAATTTTTTGAAAATCGGTTTAAGAATGGATGTAGAATTTAATGGTGATATTTTCAAATTTTTATCCCTACTCATTTTTTGGGTATTGGACTCATACCCAAAAAAGGGTATGAGTAAGGGGTTCAAAATTTTAAATTTGGAATCTACGGGTTGAAATATATATGTGCAGACAACCTCATTACAATATGTTGATATATACATGAGTTATATTAAATATTGTGAAAATGGAAAAACCATTTCTTGTTACGGATTTGGAATTTTATCATTTTTTAAATATTCATTTTAATAATTGTATTAGTGGGTCAAACTCATTGAAACTAACTGTATTTATTTAAAAAAGTCCGCAGAATCCAATGAGCATCATAGGAAGTACCTAATTTTAATGGTACATAAGTTATAATGCGTGTTTTGTAGCACAATTTTCAGGTAATTTGGAATTTTGTCATTTTTTAAATATTCATTTTTACTAATTGTATTAGTGGGTCAAACTCATTGAAACTAACTGTATTTATTTCAAAAATGTCCGCAGAATGTAAAGCGCATCATAGGAAGTACCTAATTTTAATGGTACGTTAATTATAATGCTTATTTTGTAGCACAATTTTTTGGTAATTTGGAATTTTTCTACTGGGTAAAATCATTTGAATTTACGTATAGGGCAGACCGGTGTCAATTGTAACAGGTATCAAATGTAACAAGGGTAGGTAACAGGGCCATTTTTTCGTAGTAGATTAAAATGCGCTTGTAGAGTGAAGCAGAAGGAGTCATAGCTCTTTGGTATTTAGTGTAAGTACATACGCGCAAATACGGCGTCTGTTTCTGACGAATGTCTATAAATCAACAAAAAAGTAAATACAGGTAGTGACACACATTGTTTCTAAAATACTATAAGTGCTCTGCTCGGAAATATTTCAAGTTAAAGATCAGTTTGTGAGTTATATCTGCTTTTATTTTTCATTAAAAAACATTTAGAATTATTACCTAATAAATACAAAAATGCAAATAATATCTTTATAAGTGAAGCGGTGTCAGTTGTAACACATGCCGCGGTGTCGCTTGTAACGTGTTTAATAATTAAGTACAGTATTGATAATGATAAAAAGAAAAAACCACTGCTATCGAAAACATAAAAGAAGAAGAGCAAAAAAACGAAAAACACTTCCGAAAGTAACAGTCGCAGATTACTCTTCAGATGGCTCCGATGAGGAAACTCTCTGATATGTAATGGACCATATTTTTTAAGCACAGGAGATTGGTTGCAGTGGCGATAATGTAAAATCGACACCGGGCAAGTTAAATTGTACGAAGAAAGACCTATTTTATGTTTACCTAAACTGCAATTTCATTAGCGACTAAAGGCATTGATCAGAATGATCCATATCACCAACAGAATATATATTTTGTTTGCTTTTAGTTGAGTCATCTGAATTTTGTATTTTCTGAGGTAAATAAATGTTTATTTTTTCAATAATTTCTTCTTTTATCTGTTATTTTATCTTATTACATCATTGTTAAAATTTGTTAAAATTGACACTGGCCCTGTTACTATTGACACCAGTTAGGTGTCAATTGTAACATTTGTAATGCCTGACTAAAAATCCTTATACTTTTATATTTGTCACATTTTCAAAAGTTTAAAATTCAAAATATTATTCACTAAGGTGGGTAGGATATAGGTAATTTCAAAATTTCTAAATGTAACGTTAACTCGTGAAAAATAAAAATTGAAATTTTGTAACAATTGACATTGGTTTCCCCTACATATATAGAATCGATTGCTGGCACTTAGAACGTCATAGAATTAATAGTTTTCGAAATATGGTGGTTCAAAAAACAAGTAAATCAGATTTTTTTTTTGGAGAATTTCTTTGGGAATTTTATGGATTTGTATTAGGTACTAGTCAAATTTGTGGTGCATTTATAGTAATATAGTGCATATAGATATGTTAGACAATAGCGTACGCTATCATTATAGTAAATAAATATGGCTGACTTTATTTACTATAGTTGTAATGTTGTAAATATATATTTTTAATCACATTTCATGGCATTAGACATTAGACTCTATATTACAACGTAAATATAAATTATTTAAAATAATTTATATTTATTTTGTATAACCCTGACTTAAATAAATATCTATATTAAATAATTTTAAACCTTTAAATTTCTATAACATATATTAATATTTTGATTGGATTTGGTTCTTAAAACGTATACTTTAGGTAAAATAACTATTAACATTTTTTAATAAGTTGGTCTTGGAATAATGTATGGACAATTCTCGACATACGTAGCTTCATTCGTAAGTCGAATCCTGACCACATTTCATGCAAATAAATCAAAGTAATATCCTCCAAATTTAAAATAATTTGGCACATTTTCTTGTGTCTATTTATCTATTTTTCTATTAGTATTGCTATAAAATCTTTCTCATTTTGTTTTTACGACAAAGTACTATTTTGATTTTCGCAATATGGCATAATTTTTCCATGTGAACATGTGTCCACAGCATCAAAATCAATTATCAAAAATATAACTCCAAAAAGTGCAACGATACTTCCAAATATAGCTAAGCCTAATGCTGGTAGTTTTCGCTTGCTGAATATGTTGCCTTCTTCTAGTTTAAGGTAGCTGACTGCTGGGAGGACGTAGGCGAGTGGCACGGCGGCTAGCACACCCTAAAACGGGTATAGTAATTCAATTGTTAAAAGTTTCAAAAATTGAAAATACAAAACATGCATTTATTTATTTGTAGAAATTTTTGAAAATATGTACTAGCCCATAGCTCATACCCAATAATGTGTGTAAGATACACCTTTTAAAATATTTCCATTGAATTGCCCATAAATTTTTACACATACACTAGGATGGACAAAGATGACATAGTCATGAATACAGACGGATCCAAAACACCAAATGGAACCGGAGCAGGAATATATGGAGCTAAAGGACAGGCACAATCAGTCAATTGGACTCAGGACTTATACGACAGTATTTCATGTAGAACTGTACGCAATTTTAACCTGCGCCAAATTACTACTAGAGAGCCACTTTAGCAACAGACAGCCAAGCCACACTAGCATCCTGTGAGACAGAATCTGGACTTGTTCTAGAGTGCATCCACAGATTAAATGCACTAGGAGCGAGGAACAAATTGAAATTAATATGGGTACCCGGACATTTAGAGATCGAAGGAAACCAGACAGCAGATAGTCTGGCTAAGAAGGGGACAAGTTCTCAGAAC
The DNA here is from genome assembly GCA_963082715.1 of Harpalus rubripes. Lineage (NCBI taxonomy): Eukaryota > Metazoa > Arthropoda > Insecta > Coleoptera > Carabidae > Harpalus > Harpalus rubripes. Next base: position 38,890,294 of record OY720461.1, on the reverse strand, counting down.
CGGCTTTCGGAATCTCAGCGGAGACAGTTAAGCTGGAAATAAAAACATTGCTGAATCAATGGCACAAGAATCACTGGTTGGAGTCACCAGGGCAGAAACACTCAAAGCTCTTCCTAAATGAACCAACCAAGAAAAGAACGAAACGTTTACTCCTAATGAGCAAACAAGACGTTAGATTAATAACAGGACACTGTCTACTAAACAAACACCTACACACGATGGGACTAACACAAGAACCAACATGCAGGGGGTATGGTGAAGAGGAAGAAACCCCTCAGCACCTTATATGCCACTGTGCAGCCTTTACGAGCAGCAGATATAATATCCTGGGGGCAGAAAAGATACAGCAGGATATGCTAAAATATTTGGATCTGAAGAAAACCCTGAAGTTTATTAAAACAAACAGGACTCCTAGAATAGGAGTAAATATGGAGGGTACAATAGATCTACAGGTCGCAGTACAGGGATCCACAGGAGATCACCTCTTGTAAAATAATAATATTTATAAATTGTGGTCCATAGTATTAAATAAATAGATCTTAAGGTGTATTTACCAATTCCATACCTTGACCCATTTTTGGGCAGCAAGCAATTAAATGGGCATATTCACCCACCAAAATTTTTCTCTATAACACCTATGTTTTACGACTGTTTATGTGTATTAAATATTTTTTTATACTTACATTTAATTCCAAAACAACCCCTAAACAATCTGTTGCCATGGAAATAAAATACGTAACAGAAACAATAATCAACGTAATCAAATAATGAGTTCTTTCCGATATAGGTACATTAGGATCTTGTTTTATTATTGAATGCTCGACTACCTCTCTTGTAACGAAACACTCTATAGGGTAGGTTAGTAAAATTGTTGCACTGAATAATATACGACTGAAATTCATGAAATCGTCGTCCCAGCAATAGTTTTCCAAAAGATCACCTGAAATTTGTCAAATAGTAAATTAGATTTTTCTATATTTTTATTGGTACAATGGGGTCCTGCACTCTGATTTTTTATTATTTTAAATGAAAAGTCTTATAATTTTGAAACAATTCTTAGTATTAAAAAGTCTTAATTGTTTTTAGTTTAACTGCATTTGATTTTTAAAGTCAACATGACGTCACGGCGACACTTATTGCTATATCTTTCTCTCGCACAAGCTCTATAGTAGGAAGCGAGAGAAAGGTAGCACTAATGTGACGTCACAGTGACACTAAACTTCAAATATCTTGCAAAGTAATTATTAAAAATTCTGATGTGGCCAATAATTTTCATTAATTTAAATATACATACTTACATATTTAGTTATACTAGAAATTGTATTAAAATCCATTCCATATAACTATGGTTCTATTTACTATTTTCTTTTTAAAACGTTTCTATTATTAATTTGAAATGATTAGTTCTTTGACAGTGACATTTATCTGTCAGTTACATACATTTGAGGTATGAACTGTCTAATCAAGTAGTCGTGTTTGTTTAAAGCGCAGGCTCTGTGATTTAAATTATAGATAATATTATAAATTTATCCATAAAATATATAGAAAAAGTATTAATACAAACCAATAGAAAATTTAATAATCTTTAATTTTTATTATAACATTAATCTCGAACAAATAACATTTAAAGGTATTTTTGGGAGAAAAACTATTTTGAGCTTCAAGTAAAGTGCCATTTCCGGTTATCTGATTTACACCAAAATCTAATGGCTTCTTTCCATATTAGAATAAGGTATAAATACATGGTTTCAAAATTTTCTGAATGATAGTATTTGAGGTACAGTGTAAGTAGGAACACGCACATACACACACGCACACACACACACACACACACACACACACACACACACACACACACACACACACACACACACACGCACACGCACGCACGCACATCATCGTGAACGGGGTCATTTACCAAAATCTCGATATGCGATTTTTAGCACGGTCCCTATACCTCCCTTACCAACGGTAGCGGGAGGTAAAAACAGTTTTTTTCATCTTAATCCCTATTTATTGAGTAATTCTTTAAGTATAAAGTGTACATTTTATTATTTTTTGGTATGGTGCAGGACCCCATTGTAATAGTTGAATAAAAAATTAGAAACTGGTTATACATATGTAACAATATTCATAGAACCAAATGGTAATATTTTCAAAATTGGGTAATGGGTTTGAACCCAAAAATGGATGCACGCTGCACCTTTAATTATAAACCATTGAATTTTGCAGGGTTATTACATAGGTACCTCAGTTTCAAGCAAAATATTAATGAATATATTTAATAATTAAACAGATATACCTTGAGAATATGCTGTAAATGTACTGTACCCAGCAATACCAAACAAAAGTGCAACAATGAGACTTGTTATTATAGAAGCATGGGTAACTATATCCCAGCTATTTTGCGAAGCTTCCTGTATTGAACTGTATATTAGAAATGTATTGTGGTGACACATAAATGCTGAAAAAAATATATAATTACTATAAACATTATATTTCAAGCGAGATTTTAAGCTACTGATAGTTTTTCAAAATACACAATCGTATGGTTAATAGTTAATGACAAGATTCGAACCTGGATCATTAACGTAACAATACTCACCAAAGGCCATGATTCCAATAGCCGGAATAATGTCCCAATTAAAAAATTTCCAAGATTCCTGATGGTACGGTCTGAAAAAATAAAATAAATTCAAATTTTGATATTTGTGAAAATGAGTCCATCATGCATTTGTCTAATTTTTCTCACACATATGTAAAAATGTGTGGAGAATCCACCCTGTATAGTAGAAAAGTGTGCAAGCCTTATTTTTTGGTGTATGAACCCCCAAACACCCATAATATCAACTTAAAAATTATTTGTTGTTAAAATTGGATCAGGTATTCAAATTTAATAAAATTATGGGTATTCATGTAGTTTTGTATGTAGAATTCAAATCTGGTACTGCCATGATTGTATTTTTATCCAATTTTGGGTAATTAAACCTGAAAGTTGCACCTATATTTGGGTAAAAATTCAACATTTTATAAACCTAATTTTTATACATTTAAATGCGTGTAAGTTTTATGGTTTAATTTTTTTATACATACATTTTAAATAGGGTGTAATTGCTTATTTTAGAGTGCTACCCAAAATTAGGTGTAAATATGTACAAACAAAATTATGTAAGTATATCTACACAAAATTGAATATATTAAAACTATTCTATTAATTTACAGGGTGTGAAAATATATGCCACACCTTTTTCAATGTATATGTAATACTTACACAATATCCCGCATGCTCCCCATTCTTGCAAAAATGGCTACCAAAATAAATGCAACGCACACTAGACTTAAAAAAGAAATTTTTGCCAATTTTGCTATATCTCGGTATAAACACAACGGAATCGTTACAAGCAAGGTAGCTATTAATACTATCACTTCTCTTTTCGCAAATATGGAGTCCTGTTCGATTCCGGTTATCCGAACAATGACTTTTGTTACCGTATCTCCAACTACGACATTATATGACACCATAGCTGAAACATTTACCCATTAATGGATGTATCATTTTTTCTATATTATTCCCCTACCAATAAATGGGTATATGAACTGTAGTATACCTAGTAGTATATACCCTGGACGCCCAAAAGCCGCTTCCATAATACCTTGATAGGAAAATTTGCCACTTAAGTGACCGGAACGTACCATTAAAATTAAAGAATAGTCTGTGACGTACGCAACAAATACAAGTAAAATAATTCCAAAACCGAAGCCTGCTTCGTGTAACGCATATGGTATACCTAAAAAATAAAGTATATTATACTACCAACATTTCGTACCAGATATACATGTATACAATAGATAGAAATATTTAAAAAATTTGAACAAAAAAATTGTTGGTATTTCAGAATATAGGGATGTATGAGAGCTCTCATTTTGCAAATAATAAAGCCATCGTCATAGATGATGAAAAGTACTTTACTCTAAGTAATTCCGAAATTAAAGGAAACGACGGTTTTTACACGAACAGTGTAGAAGAATGTCCAGACGATATAAAATACAAGCCAAAGGCCAAATTTGCTGATAAAGTTTTAGTTTGGTGCGCGATATCAATTGCTGGGATTTTCAGACCTTATATAGGGCGAAGCTGTGGACAGTCAAAGTTATATTAACAATTGCTTAACAAAATTGATTAATGCCATTATTCACACGAAACTCAAAATTGGCTGAATGCTCACAACATACCTTTTGTGCCAAAAAACGACAACCCCCCAAATTTACCGCAGGCTCGGCCAATTGAAGATTTCTGGGCCATTTTGTCTCGAAAAGTGTATGGTGGAGGTTGGGAAGCCGAAAACGAGCAACAATTAAGACGGCGGATTTTTAGAAAAATTCGATAGATTGATGTTGCAACGGTCCAAAGCTTGATGCGAGATGTTTCCAGAAGACTGCGTATTGTTGAAGACTATGGACCTTTACATTTAATTTAAAATAAAAGTTTTGTTGTTTATAAAGCTGTTAATTATATCTGTTCTGAAAAATTGCCGTAAAACCATTATTACTTTTTAAAATGTTTTAAACAAATTTGTGACAAAACTTTTGGGACATACGTAATTAAATGACGGAATATTTGAATAACATATACAGTTTTTGTAAGTTTAAAATCGATTTTAAACTAGTTGAAAGAAATTTGTCTTTATTGTCCTTATTTACTATATCGGGAACGGGAATAATATTTTAACCAATATTCAAATTATATTTACCTATAACACCACTTCCAATTATAGAGTTTATAAAATTGAAACTGGCCGATGATAGACTGGTTTGCTTTTGATCATTTTCCTCAGATATCAATTGTTTCATGTCATCAAAAGCACTTATGTCTGAGTCTATGCTACTTCTCTATAAATGAAATTATTTTTATAAATATATTAAATTTTTTGACTATAAATAAATATAGATTTGTAAAAAAAACTAAAAAAAGTCTGTCTTAAAATAACTACACCATCTGTTATGTATTTTCATCCCTTAAAATATATACTTACATGTTCAGAACTGACCCTTCTACCCTCCAAAATATAACTGTTCTCCCCCATATTTTTATTTGCCATTATTATCTCACATGTCCTATTTTTCAACCCTTAAAATTCAACCCTCTGTCTATGAATGAATACTTGTTACTTCAACGGACAATTTATATAACACCAACGCATAAAAACTACCCCTAACTTTGCAGTGGTGTAGAAAAAGATAGATAGATAATTTTGGGGGGATGATAAAATTTAGGGATGTATTGATTTTTTAGTGAGAGAACCAACCACTAGATGGCAAGGGTAATTTAGTTATCAGCCTGAAATTGAAAGATGTAAACAGGATAATGAATCAATTATAAAATGGAGGAATTTCTCATATATTAATACAATATTTTGTAATATTATGACAAGAAATCTTGTATAAATCTCCAAATTGGAGTTATTTATGAATAAACCAGTTTTTAATAACTGGTTTTTATATTGGAGTTGCTCCAAAAACCGGTTTAAATACGGGTTGCTTCCAAAAATTGTTATAGTTGGAAGAAGCGACCTATGAAACTCATATAATCCGCCAGTTTGACGTTATAAAGTATTATGGGGCTTGCGGTTAGGGTTCCTAGGGCCAGGTAGATTTTCTGACCTGGACCGTACCCGAAATATGCGTTCAAAATGATTCCTAATTACATATTGTTAAAATTGAATTAAAATAATATTATGTTATAAATGTACTTCTTCCAACTTCAATTTGTAAATTGAAAAGAGATTAAAATATTGTAAAGTTTTTATTTATTTAGGTGAAGTGTAAATATTAGACAATTATTATTAATTAAAATATGTGTATATTAAACTATAATGAAAATGACTATTACTAATATTAAACAATTATTAAAAAAACCAATTAAGACTAAAACTATAATTAACTAGATGACACTAACACTATTTATTTAAACAAATAACACGACTATTTATTTATACGATCTTACTGATTATTTATTTCGACTATTTAAGTCACTATTAAAGGTGGATTTATGCAGCCTACTTTTTATTGTACTTTTTCTTTTACTTTCAAAAAGTTAAATGTGTTAATACATGCACTGCTTTATGTGCACACTTTTAATTTTACTTTAAGACCTTAAAGGTGCATTCACAAGTGAAAATTAGGTTTAGATTTATGGTTTATACTTTAGATTTAAAGACTTTGGCCTCATATTTTGTAATGATTCCATTCACACTTCAGAATTTAGAGTCTCTAAATCCAAACCATAAAGCTAAACAGTGCAAGGTCCAAACTTTAGGTTTATGATTTAGTTTGACGTCACAAACTTCACCAATGAGAACGAGCCTGAAATGATATAGATATATACACCCATCTTTATTTAGTATCCATTTGGTGGATTCGGCTTTTGAAACAAATATAATAAATAATGCCAAGCGAATGACAGTTTCACGGCGCACAGGTGGGTTGTTGAGTACTGCTCTACCGATATTTTAATCTTGTTTTTGAAGCATTTACACAGATGTCTGTACATATTAAAACTAATTTTCAGGTAATTTAAACTTACATTTGTGAATGACTTACTTAAACCTAAACAAAAACCATAAACCTAATTTTCATTTGTGAATGCACCTTAAGTTGACCAACATTCAACTTAACACCGTTAAAGTAAAAGAATATCACAACTGCGCATGAGCTTCACTTCACAAACGTCAGCGTGTTGTGTAATTGTTTTTGTGTGTAGGTTTTAGGTTATGCAAACAAAAAATCAGTAAAGAACAAGATTGTATATTATAAGATTTAATTCAAAAATATCCCCACTTATGATATATGATAAAACAGATATTTTATTCAAGGATAAAGTGGCCATAAAGAATGTTTGGAAAAGTATAGCGTCTGTATTAAATGAAACTGGTTAGTATGTTTAATTACTATGTAATAATATTTTTATATGCACAAATTATTATATTCTTGTCCATTTTAACAGGATATATTTATCTATTTACATTTGCGACTATATACCAGAAAAATCACATTTGCGCATGTGTATTGAATGTTTTAAAGTAGCTGCATAAAGTACCAAACTTAAAGTAAAACCGAAAAGAAAAAGTAAAATAAATAGTAGACTGCATAAATCCACTTTTATTTATTTAACCAATTAACTGTCCGCCTACCGACCTCCACAGCGTCTATATACTCAACTGACTCAACAGTGTCTGCATATTCAACTGCTCGGACAGAATTCATACTTTTCACCTCACTATCTGTCTATCTATGTAACTCTTTCTTCCACTCAGTATCACCGACGGTCCGTATGCCACAATTCTTCAACACCACTGCCGTGTATCCACTTCCACTTGCCGTTACTGTCCCCGTATACCTAGCTTCCCGATTCGCCGTTAGTGTCCTTGTACACTATAGCTTCCCAATACTCGTCAACACTACCGAGTATTCACTTCCACAGCTACCCCAGTTAACCAGAAACTTCCCGAGTCCTCCACTCGACACTATACTGCATACGCTCACCACGATACTGCTGTGCTCCACTAACACTCTGTGTGAATGTCTCTATATGTCTCTTCATGTAACTAACTAACTCCCGAGCATAGCTGCGTCCCTTTTATACAGCTGCCATTAACTTCCAGAGGTCTAGAATGTTCGACCGCATAATAACAATGAACACAAAAGGTTCAGACGACCGGAAGTAATTAAACACGTCGCGGCTTGTTTGTTTACGTAGCCCGGCTGCTAGCACGATTGCATCATCATTATACTTAGACGCTTGTTCAGCGTAGCAACGGGGCTCACAAGTTACAATACAAACCAAATTTATTAGATGAACATATACATATTTTAATAAAGAACTTTATGATTTTTTTTTTTTTTTTGATATATATATATATATATATATATATATATATATATATATATATATATATATATATACATATATATATATATATATATATATATATATATATATATATATATATATATATATATATACCTGTATACTGTAATCTATGTAGATTTCAAATTTTGAAACCGCACGTCGATACCTCTTTCCGGTTTCGAGTTACGTACAAAAACATCCAACAAAACAATGTTTTGGGTAAACAATTTCACAAAAATACAATATATCTATTATCTCTTAAAATAACATTTGCATGCATAATAATTAATAGGAAAAATAAAACATTGTGACATTAATGGGTGTCTTTTTTAAATAATACTTAATACTTAATGGGTTGATTATGTATATCTTTCCAAAACTTACGAAAACTGCGTAGGATTTAATGTTTTTTTTTGTACATTTGCTTTTCGGTCATTATTCAAAGTTTCGACAAAACTAGGGTAAGGACAATGACTAGGGGTTCTGAAAATGTTTTCAAAATTTTCAGGATTTTCAGAATAATGAAAAATATATTTGTAAAACATTTTTGAACACAGATAATAATTTGTGATTAAACATTATATACAACACATATTTTATTATATTTTTGAGGTGCTTTTTCCACAGCAGTTCCGAGTACCTCTTCTGTGTTAATAACAGCAGATTGGTACACCCAATAAATGGATAACAAAATAATAAACAAAAATATTTGGTGTCTATACAAAACTAATTTTACAAAAACAATATTTATCTCTTCTTGGGAAAAGTTTGAGAACCCCTGCTTCATGGCGTCGTCAGGATGTGACGTCATGGCGTCGGCACCAAGACGTCCCGGCGCCAACGTTAAAAAGACACTGTTATCTTTTATCCTTGTTCATATCATAGATACAAGCATTATTTTATTGTTGGCTTCTTTGTTCGGCGCTAAGTGAAGTGAAATTTAATCTGGCCAGAGACGTGCGTTGAATAAGGGGCATGGGAAATTAAATAGGGGCAAGGGAGATGAATAAATGAATATTTATTTGGGGTAAATATTTATGGTAGAAATAAAGTACACTATTATTCACTAAAGATGACTATTCAAGGTCATTTATTCGAAGAAAGAAAACACATCACTTTACAGCAGTAGCTTAGCAACATTTTGTATTAGAAAGAGAAAGATTATTTGACCTACGTCTGTTTAATTTATGTGGTGTGACAGATATACGTAAATAGTGGCATTACTTTCTAACACACTATAAATAATAATGACGTATGTCGTAGAATTACAGATACCTAATTATCTACTACACTGCCCTCTGTGCTAATATTTACCCAGTGGCGTTGACGTTTAAATCAAATTATTATTCCTTGGTTTATAAGTTAAGTCTAGGTTTTTGTATTTTGCAAAAACATAAGTGAAGAACATAAATTTTTCAGAAAGACATTATTTAGAAAGAAACATAATTTTCAAATGAATTATTCTTATTTTTTCAGTTAAAATGTGTCCATAAATATTTCAGATTGTACGCTTATGCATACAAAATGCAATGAAGTTATCTGCAAGTAATATTATATCAGACGGCTCACAAATGATCTCGAATAGTCATCTTCCGTGAATAATAGTTTATGATCATTTTCTTAGAATTATTATATTATAAATAAAATTTCTCGAAATGACGTAAAAACTATTAATTAAAATATAATTAATATTTATTTATAGTACGAAGAGTCAACAAAAATTTTATTTTTCCCTTCGTACAAGAGAGGTTAATAGTTTTAACCGAGAGAAGCGAGGACTGGCGATTAAGTCCGAGTCTCAAATTGCACTACCAGAAATGTCATGAAATACCGAAAAAAATTGATACATTGAAATAAACGATCTTAGTATTCCATGTACATACATAGAAAATTTAAGAAGAAAAACGCTGTCATCTGTTCGATTAGGACAATTTGACAGAATTTAAATTCAAAATAATAAATTATAATTATTTTATAATAAATAAAAGAGAGAAAGTTTCCGAGTGAGAAGAGAAGAAGGCGTGTATGAATGCGATTATGAATGTGGCAGAGGCGAAAGAAGTGTGCTGAGACAGGAATGTGTGGCGAAGGTTGATTGTTTCGTAACTATTACTGTGGTCCGGTTGCGGTATTTCGCTACCGAAAATCGGTCACTTTAATATGTTAAGAGAGGAATATTTGTTGTATGGTGTCAGGTTAGTAAGAATGTTGTTGAAAGAGAGAGTGATTATTTTGGTGTTTGATATTATTATTATTTTTATTATTATTATTATTCTTGTTTCGGGTTTGTGTTACCCCACTAAGTGGGAAATGCTTGATTTTATATATGTATGTGTGTTTGTTAAGTTTAAAATATCTAATTGTTGGTATAAATAATTTTTGGTACGACACTGTACAAAATAAAACTTTTATATGTAATGGCGGACCATTATGCATTTTAAAACTTTAAAAGTGTAATGGAAAATCAATTATTGACAATTATTGTTAAAAAGGAATTTAAAATATGTGTTAAACATTTAAAAATATAATATTTAATCATATCACAAACATTTTTTCTATTATCTATCTCTTTTTATTAATTTATTATCCTTTTTCGTAATCCTTTTATGACGTCACTCGTCCTTTAAGGAAGGGGTAACCTCTCAAGATTTTATTCCCAATATCGCTTTTCTTTTGTTTGTCATCGCCCACTCGTTGAAATCTGGGGTATAAAAGCTTGTAGTCCTTAAAGGATAACTCAGTTTAACATTGTCCTTTGTACAGACAACGTGTGTACAAGTAAGTTAAATAATTATTTTCGTTCCATACATTTTTGTATAGTGTACTAAGTATCTGGCTTCAATTCCAGGTCTGTCGACAAAATGGCTTCCTGTCGCTTCTTACCGACTGTCATTTGTTTATTAATCATGGCTACTTTCATCACAAACAATTGCCAAGCAAGATATTTACCTACTAGATCAAATTCTGATCGACTAGACAAGCTTCGAGAGTTATTACGGGATGTAAGCATTTATTTTAGTACTTAAAAATCATTTGCGGGAGGTATCGTTGGCACCAATCGATTGGGAGCCTTTTTTTACATAAGGGTACCAATTTCCAATTTTTTTGGATCGCTGGTTTAATTATTATTAAACTTAGAATCAAAAATGAAATTGTTTAATTTTTTTAGTTTTGTGGTCATTTTGTATATATTTGTTAACCACTCAAGAATGGGTATAAATTCAACTCTGCAAACTTTTGTATATACGTGTACCTATTTTTAAACTTCTTGAATGACTGTACCAGTTTTTACAAAACTATAAATATCAAAAATATTATTAAAATAAATCCTGCATTTTTGTACTAGGGCGTAGCAACTTGCACAAACCAAAGTTCTATTTTTAGAATATTACTTTGTTAATTGTTGTTTGAAATTGAAATATATAGAACTACTTGTTTTAGCGTAGAAAATATATTTTATTAATTTGTTAATAAATTACTACGCGAAACAGCAAGATTTTGCGCTATTTTCTTTTTTAACTGAGGGTGTAACAGACTTGCTCAAACCAAAGTTCTACTTTTATATTGTTGCTTGTGGTTTCAAATCTAAGTAAATATGTTTTAATTAGCCTGGAATATATGTTTAAATAATTTCTAAAGAAGGAAACGAGATTTGGCGGGATTTTCAATTTATTTATTTAAATATTATTAATTGAATTTTAGAAAATAATTAATTAAAAACATATCACTAGTAATATTTACCTAAAAATTGGTATACTTATGTAACAATGTACGGGGAATATAATGGTGATATTTTTAAATTTGTGCCTCAAACCCATTTTTGGGTATGAATCGATAAACAAAAAATGGGTGGATATAATTTTGAAATTCATGCCACTTGATTCTACGGGCTTTTTTATACAGGGTGTTTCCTTTAAAACAACCAGCGCTTTTTTGGGCGAACTAATGACTTTAGAAAAAAATGTTATATACAAGAAATGATTAAGAATAAGGGGCTAATTTATTAATAATAAATCGAAAATTCGATGTGGTTCACAAACGGCAGAACAAAATTATATATTTTTTAAATGATATTCTATATAATTTTTTAGCCCATTAGATGGAGAATTTTTTTCTGATTTCAACGATATTAGAATGGTATAGGGTTGTATAACAATTATTTCGAGAAAAATGGTATTAAAATAGTATATTAAAGAACGTGTTTTATAAGACTTGTTTTTTTCGCACGCGTCAAAAATTTACAAGTGCGAAGGAAAGTCTTATAAAATGAGTTCTTTATACTATTTTTTATATTTTGCGGCTTCTACAATAACATTTACTTACTCAATTTGTGATTATATTTGTAACCATTTGTACATTTTCATGTAAATAATCTTCCCTAAATAAAAAAAATAATAATAATTTCGGCATTATATTATTAAAATGAATTGTCAATTAACTAAAAATAAATTAGGTAAAAATGGGTTAAAGAAACGTCATCTAGTACCAACCGTCTAAAACAAAAAATTGCGTATCGAAATGAAGGTCATTACGATACGCAATTGCGTATTGTAATGACTTCATTATGAACGCAAAATATAAAAATAATGTTATAATATTACACAGGTCTGTTGCCTAGTTACGCTAGTAGTAAACCTATTTTTTATTATAGTATTTCTAGTTTTTAATACCATTTTTCTCGAAATCATGGTTATACAACCAATTGCACCCTTCGATTGCACGGACTTTCTGATATAAATAACCAAATTTTTGATTAACCGGTACAGTTTCTATCAAAAAATAAATAATGGTTTGCTACAATTGTTTCAGCAATTAATTTATAATTTCTTTTTATTACAATGAATATATGGGTGTTTCTCTACTCATATATAATCTTAGATATCATGAGTCATTTTGTATTTCATTTAATGTGCAATCATCTTGAAAACAAATGCACTATCATTTGAAAATTATCAATTGTGTGGACAACAGTCAATTATTTCGTTCAGCATTGCATAAAATCGTTTTACATTTGTTGCGTAATATGCAAATGAAAGAAAGTTGCTGTCTTTTAGTAAACAATTGGTTACTTAGCAACGGAATTAACTTACGCAAAATTGGAACATCGAAAAGGTGGAAAAAAATAACGGTAGTTATTTAAAAATTCTAATTGTTATAAAACTAGATTGTTATCTAATTTTATAACATTTATCTTGAAATCAGAAAGCATAACATCTTCAACAGATTTTATCATATATATAACATATTTAACACGTGTACCAGAAGTTGTCAAAATTTTAAATCAAGATTTAATATCAGTATAAACACAAATTAATTTTGAATTGTTTAGGAGATACTGTAGTTGTAATATTTTGATAAAATGCAAGTAAATTATACAAATGTGTGGGTGGAATATATGGTGCAGTTTTAGAACCACTGGTACGGAATCATATACGCACATCCGGTAACGCAATAAAGGATGTGACGTCATTAACTTTCACTATTTAAGTAATTAGTTTTGACCAATAATTCAATAATAATTGACTATGATTCATACAGTCAGTATGCTTTTTCCACGATATTTTTGAGGTGACGCCTGTTAATATGTACATTGTAAATTTTTGTGTCCAGCTGATATAATACAAAGCAAATAATCAAGAAATGGTACCTTGAGAATTTCGGTAAATCGTAAAAAATTCGACTAGTCTCCATTTTGTTAAATAGTATTATATCCCCTAATACGGACTCGCTGATTATGGCAAAAATAATTTTAAAAATCATTGGGCCTAATGGAAATCTCATAAGTTTTTTTACCTCCCGTCATACCGTAGGTAAGGGAGGTAATGTAATCGTGCCAAAAATTCGATGGTGAGTTTTCAGTAAATAAGCACGAATTAGGGCCCCACAACTCTTATAACAAACTTCCAAATATTTCTATTTTCTGTCTTTAAGCTTCCTGCATTCATATGAGTTGATTAGATTTTGGGTAAAATTGGATAAATGGAAGTGATACTTTACTTTACTTTAGTATTTAAGACTTTTATATCAAGGGAAACAACATAATAGATTTTGGCTAAAATTAATCAACCAGAAGTGATACTTTACTTGAAGCTCTGAACAGATTTTCGTGAAAAATATATAATGATATACTCCAAAACTTGTCAAATTTAGTATTTACGACTTTTATATGAAGAGGAACAACATATTAGATTTTGGATACTATTGATAAACCGGAAGTGATACTTTATTTGAAGCTCTGAACAGATTTTAGTGAAAAATAAATTGATACAATCGAAAACTTTTCAAATTTAGTATTTAAGACTTTTATATTAATAAGAATGACATGTCAGAGTTTTTCTAAAATTGATAAATCGGAAGTGATTCTTTACTTGAAGCTCTGAACAGATTTTATGTGAAAAATATATTATGATATATTCCAAACTTGTCAAATTTAATATTTAAGATTTTTATGTAACGGGAAGCAACATATTAGATTTTGGCTAAAATTGATAAACCGGAAGTGATATTTTATTTGAAGCTCTGAACAGATTTTCGTGAAAAATAAATTGCTACAATTCAAAACTTTTCAAATTTGGTATTTAAGACTTTTATATTAATGAGAACGACATATTAGATGTTTTCTAAAATTGATAAACCGGAAGTACTACTTCACAGGAAGTTATAAACAGATTTTCTTGAAAAAATATATTAAAACATGATCCAAAATTTCTCAAATTTGGTATTTAAAACAAGTGTATAATTTGGAACAACATTAGATTTTGATTATACGTATATGATAAACCGGAAGTGGTACTTAATTTGGAGCTCTTAACAGATTTTCGAGGAGAAACATAATAAAATATGATCCAAAATTTCGTATTACAGACTTTTCTATTTATTGGAACAACAATTTAGATTTTGTTTACAAACGATCAATCGGAAGTGATACTTTACTTAAAGTTCATTGCTATTTCAAACAAGGAATTGACGGGAGGTCATGTATTGGCTACATCAGATTTTTTATTTACTTTGGCGGCCTATAACTAATGAACGGTAAAAGATACATTGACCCCCATTGCGCCATTTGATTTTATGGATTTTGCTATATATGTTCATTTGATACAATGTTACTAAGTAAATAATTATATAAAATTCACGAATATTTTATGGATAAGTTTGGATAATTATAGATGATTTTTCCAGCTTTTAGAAAGCGAACTGGGGCGAGCCGAATACCAACAAGAAATGCCTTATCGGCCCAACGATGGAAAGATATTTTTCAAAAGAGAAATTCCGCATTAAATACTCCTGAACCGACCCTGGAAACAATGACAATATATGACAATAATATTTTACTATCGGTACACTTTATAAAACTTATGTAGTATTTTTATAAGAGATAATAGTTTAACCCTCCTGTATGACTTTTGACATTGAGTGTATCTATATGTGTATATAATATTATAGTAAGTAAGTACAGTCTGAGATGTAATTTTTAAGTAAGAAATTATGCTTAAAATGTAGTTTTTTAAAGTGTACTTCCTAGCAATATCTATGTTTATTAATATATTCTTCTGCATAACATTTTATCTATTATATTTTGTATCCTGTTGACCTTCAAATCCTACCTAGAAAATTTGTCACTACTAACACAGGACCGTATTGAAATTCAAATCATAATTTTCTTATTTATAAAATTTTGTTTACCGGCTCTTATAGTTATTTCATCATCGTCGACAAAGGCCAAAGAGCTATTGGCTCTCAGCAAAAAGGCCTTAGAATTATATGGTCATTGTCCTATGAAATACCATCTATGTTCTTAGTACTTAATACCATCTATTTAAAATTGGTATAGGTGCCAACTCTGCGGAGAGACGTACTTTGGAACACATTGAATGTCCAGCTGTCGCCGTAAGTAGACTTAACCATCTAGGTAAAAGGTACCTCACGGCAAAAATAGAGATAAATATTTTTATAAAAACCGTTTTTACAGAATTTTTATGAAAACTATTTACATGACGTCACGCAAAAATTTTGATGTGACGTCACAAATACAGCAGCTGTATTCATTTTGTTGAAAGCTGCGTTATGATTGGATGTTGATGCGGGCGTGCGCAATGCGGTTGCTTGAACCATGTGTAAAATCATTTTGTAAAGAGACAACGTTGTTGTTTTTCCCTGACATTATTTGAACAGCGGTGAGCGTGGGTTTATATTGAAATTGGAAATAATATAAAGCAAAATAATCAAAATGTGTAGTGTGGTTGCCTGAACAGACAGCGTTTTAATTGATTTGTATAGAAATGAAGAAGTTTTATACCACACAAAATCGCCTGAATATTATAATAAATACGCCAGGCAAAGTGCGAGTTTCAACTGCTAAATGTTATTATCTTATAATAATCAGGCAATACAACATCAAAAAATATGTAGTAAAGTTAATTAATATTTACATGCGTTATTCTTTGCATTTCTTTTGTCTCCTTTTAAATTTCTGTCCGAATCCTATTAGAATACTCATTAATCGTAACCGACAATGTTTTTCAACCAATAATTTTACGTAGATTAGTATAAATATTTTGATCTATAATTTATGGAAAGTGTATTTTGAATTACTTATACAAATTTGCAAAAATAAAATATGAAGTAAGTGAGAAGCCCATACAAATCCGCCTCCTTCAAGCATTTTAAGATGGACTTTATTCACCTATATACTCACGTCGTACCCTTTATGTAGTGACGATAAAAGGATTAATTTTTCAAAATTTATGTGTATACTAGATAGAACAATGCCCATCTTTCATGTGCCGAAACACACTGCCTTAGATGAGTGTCACGTTTCTCACATTAATTTCGAACCATGTCCATGATATTTAAGAAATGGTCTTTCATTCGAAGAAAATTTCTGTAATTTATTTCATCTTCTATTCGTAATTCGTTGTGTGCGATAACTAAAACACTGCGATTTTTATTTCTTTTCTCTAGCCATAGACTAATCCACCAGCGATGTTTTTTTTAATAACAGTGTAACCCATTACTCCAACATTTATTGCAGCTAACAATTTTTTATTTGAATTGACTATTCATAATGAAATTACAAAACGCAACTACCTCTGCAGAACAACGTCCACAAAATGAAGTTTAGTAGTATCTTTGGCGCCAATTTTCTTCCATGAGTTATGCAACACTTGCGTAAATTTTTTTACAGTGGGATGCAGTACTTTTCATGGAACGTTTTCATAAAAAAAATTATAATTTTTTTTACAGTTGCTATGCGTTTGTATAGCGGTTGCTATGTAATAATTACTAAAAATATTTTACTGCCTAGGCAGTAAAAGTGAAATTAGCAGACAGTTAACTGACAAAAAATCGCACTTTTAATGACATTCGAAAAAATCTGATGTGGCCAGCACATTACCTTCCGTCAGTTATATGAGGTATTTACGAAAATTCTACCGGTGAACTGTTACCAGTAAACAGCTTTTTGTCAGGTTATAGCTACCGGAATCGATATTTTAAGAACGCAAGTGGTAAACAGGGTAGATCTATAACCTATGAAAAAATTTGAAAATTTAAAACAGGTTAGAAATTTGACGTTGTTAACATACTGAGAAGAGTCCTACTTTGAACACATTTCCAATTTTAACGCGCGCGCTTCGCTTTGCATCACTACCTTTTTTGAGATTAGATTCTTCATGATGGATCTGGTAAATATTGAACAATTTTCGAACACGGTAACTTTTTACCACTCGTGTTTTCGAACAGAGTCGGTATATGCGGTATCTACCGGTAGAATTTTCGTAAATGCGTATGTATTTTCTATAAAATCCGTACAGAAAGTTCCTGGCAAAAGATTCTAAATTTCTTGTATGTACATTACCTTTCGACAGTTGTATGTATTTTATACAAATTCCATACAGAAAGTTTCCTATATTCATACATACTACGAATATGACAATTGCACTTGACACTGACATCTTTCAATCAGAATTTTCTTAATATAGTAGCTGTTTCTAACATAGCTGGCTAATTTATGAAATTTAATTTCTTTATAATTTTATAACTCTATATCCATTTAATATGAAGTATAAAATGCAGTTAAATCGTATAGAGAATACAATGTTCTTTAATATTTATAACATTAAATGTGAAAAAATGATATTTAACATCGTTTTTTCAAGAAAAACTGTTAAAATCTTTAAATGAGGGAACTTCCGGTTGACCAATTATAACCAAAATCTAATCAGCTCTTCATATGGATGCCACGAAGAGGAATACGAAAGAATTATAATTTTTGGAATTGTAGTATTAGAGTTATCGTAGACGAAAATTTTGTTACACACACACTCACACACACATACACACACACACACACACACACACACACACACACACACACACATTCACACACACACATATACAGACATCATCGTAAAAATAGTAAAATCGTATTCTAGGTACCTTAAAACGTGCTTATTCATTAAAAACTCACCACCGAATTTTTTGACCAAAGACAATACCTTCCTTACCTAAAGGTGACGGAAGGTAAAAAGAACTAGCGCTTAAAATCGTCAAGGAATTAATAACAATGTTTAATTTTTTTTTAGTACGCCCCTGCCTTATTTATCTCCCAATCTTAAATATTTTGAATATCGTTATTCAATTGTCATTTAGTGCTTAACTGTCTAACCAATAACATTAACAGTGATTGAAATTTAAAAATGAAAACTTTATTTGTAAGTATTTTACTGTGTCATATTTTAATAGCTATGTTGAAATTGTTAAATGTTTTTATTTCCACATATGTTAAATGTCAAATTTATATACTTATAATTATTTCAGGTATTTATTTTTATAATTACATATATAAATGGATTACCAACTTCATTTAGAAAAAGAGTTACTGTACAAGATAGTATACCAGGTCTTACACAGACTTTATTTCGAGAATATAATAATCAATATAATAATCAACAAGCCTTATTGAATCCTGGTAATATTGATCTGAATTCTAATTATCAAAATAATTTATTTTATTACGCTAAAAAACTTATAAACAGAGTCAAGCAAACCGTGAATTTATATTCTCAAAATCAAAATAATATTTATATTATTAACAACGAACAATTGACACCAGTTCGTACTGTAAATGTACAAACAAATGTGCCAGTATTTCAGCCTGAAAATACTGTCAGAAATACTGAAAGTTTTCTCCCTAAAGCGGGAAATATTCAACCGTTTATCACAGCTGTAAATACAGAAAAACCAGCAGTAATATTTCAGCCCGATGTCCAACAGTTTACGGAGAAAAATAGTGCTGAAACTACTGAAAAAAATGTAGCGAGAACTACTGAAAGCTATGAATTAACTGAGGAAGATATCAAAATATTTACTGTAACAACCAGAAAACCTGAAATAACCACGAATAATCCTGAAATTACTGAAAACAAAGACGATGTAACTTTTTTTTCAGGATTATCAGTTCCTCATGAAGATGCTCTGAATTTATTTGTTACCAGTAACATGGAAGACTTGGATAATTTTCCTAAATTAAATTTAACAAAATTATCTTTACCAGAAGAAAACTTAAATGTATTTTTTACTGAGAAAAACACGTCATTTGATGATGCAAAAGTGTTTAAAGTAATCTATAATTTTCCACTTCCCAAGCCAGTTTCTCAAAACAATTTTAGGGTAAATTTCCATGACATTGAATCAACATTCCACTCACAATTTGGAGAACAAATACCACCACGTAATATTGCTAATGGCATCGTTAAACATGAAATAATCGATATGGAATTGCCACTCAAAGATTCTGGAACTTTTCACGGACATGTTGTGACTAGTAGGCAAAATGTAGATGGTCAGATTGAAGAATCGAAAATGGATAATGTTTTTAATAATTTGGGGGAAATTCCGCTAGATGACAGCCCGGTTTTTGATTTGAATAAGATGAATTTGGTTAACTCTTATGGAAAAACTGTCCAGGAATTTAAAAAATGATGTTTTGTGTAGATAAATGCCATATTTATGCCGTAATAAATAATAATAATATGCCATAATATATGTAAAAGATTTTAATAATCATTTATAATAAATATTTATATGTTTGCGCACTATTGTTTCATTAACTTTCTTTTTTCTATTTTCCTTATTTTATTAACAATACGTCATTAATATATACCTAATATGTACAACAATATATACCCTATTTAGACATACAGTGCACTGACTTGACTTAATAATATGCGGCCAATAATTAATGGTCGGTACACATAATGTAATATACTACATTTTTGTTTAATTGATAATATTTAAACCCATTTTATTTGCTTTTTAAAACATCACGTTAACCACATTCATGTTACGTGAGAGAAACTCTTGCATGTTTCACACATTATAACTACTAATATAACGAATTAGTTACAAACGTAACAATGCGTAAAGCGTATGATATACTTGTTATAATTTTTTAATATAATTGAAATATTTAAGCGGCAAAATATTTTTATATTTTTACTTTTTTGCCTCCTAAATTATTCTATCACCATTTTGTCACTTTTTACCTTCCGTCACCTTTAGGTAAGGAAGGTATTGTCTTTGGTCAAAAAATCGGTGGTGAGCACGTTTTAGAGTCCCTGGAATAAGATTTTACTACTTTTACGATGATGTATGTATGTATGTATGTATGTATGTGTGTGTATGTGCGTGTATGACGATTTTTCAGATCCGATAGCTCAAATACTACAATTCAAAAAATTATAATTCTTTCGTATTCCTTTTCTTTACATCCATGTGAAGAGATGATTAGATTTTGATTACAATTGGTCAACCGGAAGTACCCTCATTTTAAGATTTAAACAATTTTTCTTGAAAAAACAGTTAAATAAAAATTTTCCATATTAAATATTATTATAAATATTAAATAACATTTTATTCTCTATAGGATTTGATTGCATTTTATACTTCATATTCAGTGGATATAGAGTTAAAAAATTATAAAGAAATTAAATTTCATAAAGCAGCTAGCTATGTTATAACCATGGAAACCGCTACTATATAGGGCGCGAGCAGACACGTGGCTCAAGGGACCTTGACGGCTTAGAATCAGCTGATTTTTGTGCGCATGTCATTTTTACAAGAACAATGTCATGTTGACAAGACCAATGTTTTTGACTATTTTCATGTGTTTTACTGCCTAAAAAATATAAAACATTAACATTTTAGCAATTCTAAATCAAAATAAGTCAAAACATTAGTCTTGTCAAATTGACAATGTTCTTGGCAAAATGACATGCGCACACAAATCAGCTTATTCTAAGCACGTCAAGGTTCCTCGAGTCACGTGTCTGCTCGCGCCCTATTAAGAAAATGCTGATTGACAGATGTCAGTGTCAAGTGCAATAGTCCTTTTCAATTTAAAATAACGCCTCAATAATTATTACTGTTTTGGCGCGACCTTTTCAATTTAAAGAGATAGAAGATATGCGCAATGGAAAACTACGCATAGTAAGAACAAATGAAATTCATGGCGTTTGTTTAAAAAAAAAATTAGACGTAAAAAATCTTATCGAAATAATTACAAAAGCTTTTATTGAAGTTAAAATGTTCAGCCATGCAAATTTTCACCGAGAATACAGGTATATCAATAACTGCAATATTTTTGACGTTTCGTTTGACAGCCCAACTGGCAGTTGTTCGCGCCATTTTCTTACTATTTGCAGCGATAGCCATTAAATTTAAAAGGTCTATTGATATGTTTGTGTTATAATTTTACGGGAAATATATAATCTCTTAGGCACATGAAACTTTCTGTATGGAATTTGTACAAAATATATAGAACTGACAGAAAAGGTAATGTAGGTATTTCAAATATGGAATTTTGTGCAAGAATCTTTCTGTATGGAATTTGTACAAAATATATGGAACTGACGGAAGGTAATGTGCTGGTCACATCAGATTTTTTGTGATATATAGCCGTACTCCGTGACCAAATTTATCATTGATATCTTAATAATTAAAAATTGTTATGATAATATGGTAGGTATATTTATGATTGAATGTCCAACTTTCACATTCAAAAATTTGATGAACGAAAATTAATGGTTAGCAATTTACTACTGTTAAATAGAAAATGATTATTAAAAATTGCTTAAAATATTTTGATTATGGTTATAAAATTAATGGGTATATATGGGAAATGATTAGTTATAATATTTTATATTCGTATATTTCCTGTCGTTTAAAGCTAGAACAACCAATGATGAGTATTACTAATAATACAAAATAAAATACCATAGTCCAAATATTGTAAATATGAGACACATTCACACACATGCATTGATGATAGTATGTTGTCTTATAATTTTACTGGAAATTTAGGATCTTTGCTAGAAACTTTCCGTGTGAAATTTGTACAAAATACATAGCACTGATGGAAAGTAATGTGCTGGCAAAATCACATTTTTTTGTTAAGACAAGGCATTCTTTCATTGGATGCTGTTTTCTATAATTTTCTTTACAGTTATGAGTAAAAGTAAAGAAAATAAATTTATTTTTATCTGAGTAAGGGAAGTCACATTTTTCTGCCTCTTTAATTATAAAAACTTCCTGATATTGAGGAAGAATTTTAAATAAAGAATTGTTCATAGAATTTGTCGTTAACTAACTGAAACAAATGACAACACGACGTTTGTTAGCCTAGGAGACACTTTGTTCATTATTTTAGTCTAAGAGTAGTTAATTTTACTCTACTTTCTACAGATAATCAGAAGATTTTGTGATGATCGTGCTTCGTACTTTTTAAACATACTTACTTCCTTGTTACGAAATGTTTTTACTTTTATTTGGCAAAAAATTTTTGTATGGTGCTTTACTAATTTAAAATTTGGTATACGCTTATATAAAAATGTTTGGAGAATACTTTCTTATATTCCAAGAGAAAAATATAACACTTATTTTAGGGTAGAACAGTTGTACAACCCAGAAAAAGGTGTACAATTTTTTGTTGTGTTTTTTATGTATTGACTTATTGCGAAAGTAGGTACATAATAGATTTACCTAATTCTGGGTATACTTATGTAAAAACGAATGGGGAATTTGTTTATGTGTAGTACTAAAGTGTACAGGCCTTATTTTTGGGGTAATGAAATCTTAAAGTCATCTAAAGGTATAAGTAATAATGCATATATGTTCGATTTTGAAACATAATTCAATGAAGTTTTTATCAGTAATTCCAAATATTTAAAAATTGGTACACATATATAAAAATGTCTGGGGAAGTCAACCCTGTACAATACACGGGTGTACAACCCTTACTTTTGGGGTAATCGACCTTTAAAATGCCCTGAAGTGAAGAGCAATATTTTTTAAATGTTTATTTTTAAACATTTTTTAATGACATTTGTATCAGTATTTTTAAATATTTGAAAATTGGTGTACATATGTAAAAATGTTTGGGGAAGTCAGTTCAATATAGTACAGGGGTATACAACCCTTATATTTGGGGTAATGAGCTCTTAAATTACCTTGAACTACTGAGAAATATTTTTTTAAAGTTTATTTTTCAAACATTTGTAAATGAAATTTGTATCAGTAATTCCAAATATTTAAAAATTGGTACACATACACAAAAATGTCTGGGGAAGTCAACCCTGTACAGACGCCTGTGTACAGCCTTTACTTTTGGGGTAATGGCCTCTTAAAATGCCCTGAAGTAACGACCAATATTTTTTAAATTTGTATTAGTAGTTTCAAATATTTGCAAATTGGTGTACATGTGTAAAAATGTTTTGGGAAGTTAATTTTATATAGTACAAGGGTGTACAGCCCTTATTTTTGGGGTGATGGGCCCTTAAATTGCCGTGAACTACTGAGCAATATTTTTTTAAAGTTACTTTTCAAAAAAATTTAAATGAAATTTATATCAGTAATTCCAAATATTTAAAAATTGGTACACATATATAAAAATGTCTAGGGAAGTCGACACTGTATAGTACAGGGGTGTACAACCTTTATTTAGGGGGTAGCGAACCATGAAAATGCCCTGAAGTTCTGGGCAACGTTTTTTAAAAGTTCGTTTTTCAAACATTTTTAAATCAAATTTGTATCACCAGTTCCAAATATTTAAAAATTGGTATACATATATAAAAATATCTGGGGAAGTTGACAATGTATAGTACAGGGGTGTACAACCTTTATTTAAGGGGTAGCGAATCCCGAAAATGCCCTGAAGTTCTGGGCAACGTTTTTTAAAAGTTCGTTTTTCAAACATTTTAAAATAAAATTTGTTTCCCCAGTTCCAAATATGTAAAAATTGGTACACATATATAAAAATGCCTGGGGAAGTCGACACTGTATAGTACAGGGGTGTACAACCCTTATTTAAGGGGTAGCGTACTCTGAAAGTGTCTTGAAGTTCTAGGCAACGTTTTTTAAAAGTTCGTTTTTCGAACATTTTTAAATTAAATTTGTATCACCAGTTCCAAATATTTAAAAATTGGTACTCATATATAAAAATATCTGGGGAAGTCAACCCCATACAGTACAGGGTTGTACAGGCCTTATTTTTGGAGTAATGGACTCTTAAAGTACTCTGACGTTCCGAGCAATATTTTTAAATGTGCATTTTTCAAACATTTTTAAAATATTTTGTATCCCCAGTTCCAAATATTTAACAATTGCTACACATATATAAAAATGTCTGGGGAAGTCGACACTGTATAGTATAAGGGTGTACAATTCTTATTTAGGGGGTGCAGAACCCTGAAAATGCCCTAAAGTTCTGGGCAACATTTATTAAAAGTTCGTTTTTCAAACATTTTTAAATTAAATTTGTATCATTAGTTCCAAATATTTAAAAATTGGTATACTTATATAAAAATGTCTGCGGAAGTCAACCCCATACAGTACAGGAATGTTCAACTCTTATTTCTGGAGTAATGGACCTTTAAAGTACCCTGAAGTTCCGAGCAATATTTTTAAATGTGTATTTTTCAAACATTTTTAAAATATTTTGTATCCCCAGTTCCAAATATTTACCAATTGCTACACATATATAAAAATGTCTGGGGAAGTCGACACTGTATAGTACAGGGGTGTACAACCCATATTTAGGGGGTAGCGAACCTTGAAAATGCCTTGAAGTTCTAGGCAACGTTTTTTAAAAGTTCGTTTTTCAAACATTTTTAAATGAAATTTGTATCATCAGCTCCAAATATTTCAAAATTCGTACACATATATAAAAATGTCTGGGGAAGTCAACCCCATAAAGTACAGGAATGTTCAACTCTTATTTCTGGAGTAATGGACCCTTAAAGTACCCTGAAGTTCCGAGCAATATTTTTAAATGTGCATTTTTCAAACATTTTTAAAATAAATTTGTTTCCCCAGTTCCAAATATTTAAAAATTGGTACACATATATAAAAATGCCCCGGAAGTCGACATTGTATAGTACAGGGGTGTACAACCTATATTTAGGGAGTAGCGAACTCTGAAATTGCCTTGAAGTTGTTTTTTAAAAGTTCGTTTTTCAAACATTTTTAAATAAAATTTGTATCACCAGTTCCAAATATTTCAAAATTGGTACACACATATAAAAATGTCTGGGAAAGTCAACCCCATACAGTACAGGGATGTACAACCCTTATTTTTTGAGTAATGGGCTCTTAAATTACCTTGAATTCCGAGCATTATTTTTAAAATGTGCATTTTTCAAACATTTTTAAAATAAATTTGTTTCCCCAGTTCCAAATATTTAAAAATTGGTATACATATATAAAAATATCTGGGGAAGTCAACCCCGTACAGTACAGGGTTGTACCACCCTTATTTTTTGAGTAATGTGCTCTTAAATTATCTTGAAGTTCCGAGCAGTATTTTTAAAATGTGCATTTTTCAAACATTTTTAAAATAAATTTGTTTGCCCAGTTCCAAATATTTAAAAATTGGTACACATTTATAAAAATATCTGGGGAAGTCAACCCCGTACAGTACAGGGTTGTACCACCCTTATTTTTTGAGTAATGTGCTCTTAAATTATCTTGAAGTTCCGAGCAGTATTTTTAAAATGTGCATTTTTCAAACATTTTTAAAATAAATTTGTTTGCCCAGTTCCAAATATTTAAAAATTGGTACACATTTATAAAAATATCTGGGGAAGTCAACCCCGTACAGTACAGGGTTGTACAACCCTTATTTTTCGAGTAATGGGCCCTTAAAGTACCCTAAAGTTCTGAGCAATATTTTTAAATGTGCATTTTTCAAACAATTTAAAAATATTTTGTATCCTCAGTTCTAAATATTTAAATATTGGTATACCTATGCTGGATAACTCAACCTCGGTTAATACAAGACCCTGCAAACCTTATTTTAGGGTATACGAACCTTCTACTTTGAATAAACTTAAACAATTTTTTAAGTAAACATACCTATACAAATACGGTGAAAAGCAATTATATAGATACGAGTGTAATTAAAGTAAAGACTAACACTTATAAAAATCCCAAACACGACATCAATACATGAATTCCAACATTGATTTTATCTCGGGATATAAAATTGGTATTTTCCTTGTTACGACATTGACAAGTATGTGATGAATGTTCAGTGACAAAGAAAAGAAAGCCATAACATCAATGATATCATATCAAAGAACATTGTTTTCTAATGTCCTTGGTTTGATGCACCTTGCTTCTACATACTGTACTGCACTAGAGAAAGTGTTTATAGCATCTTCACTTTTACTTTACTTTATTTTGAACTGTATTATAGCGCTGGCCGATTTTTTACAGAAGATGAACTTTCATTTAATTATGTTTCAAAAAAGTCAAAAGTAAGAGAAGTAAACAGGAAGAACTCGTAGGTTTATGTGTAATGATGACACGTTCTTTTGTTGGATGTTTGGATGTTTGTATCCCTGAAAATAGGGGTGGCAGAATTTTTTGGGCCTCATATTCCAACTCGTCGTACATTTTTTCATATGTATACCATTTTTTAAAAACATGTTTAAAAATTTAATGCATGTTTACAGGTACATGTTCCAAAAAATAGGGGTGACAAATTTTTGGGCCTCATATTCGAATTCCTGTGTAGCAATTTTTAAATTTCTTATACTACTGGACAAACTTTATTTTAAAATTTTTAAAAAATGGACCATCAAATTTTTTTGTTACATCGTAATTAATGTTTATCGGCCTTTTTTTACATGCCTACCAATTTTCAAATTTATGGTACCGCTGGTACGAATATTATATAAGCATGCTCAAAAAATAAACGACTAAATTTTTTGTTGTTTATTAATGTTTACTGATTCATGTCCCAAAAATAGGGGTGGCATATTTTATATTCGAACTCCGAGGTCTTTTTACCTCCCGTCATACCGTAGGTAAGGGAGGTAATGTTATCTGTTCAAAAATTCGACGGTGACTCAGTAAATAAGCACGATTTTTTTAAATTTGGTATTTAGAAATTTTATATTAATAAGGACATATTAGATTTTTTCTAAAATTGATAAACCGGAAGTGATACTTTACTTGAAGCTCTGAACAGATTTTCGTGAAAAATATATTGATATATTCCAAAACTTATCAAATTTGGTATTTAAGACTTTTATATGAAAGGAAGCAACATATTAGATTTTGGCTAAAATTGATAAACCGGAAGTGATACTTTATTTGAAGCTCCGAACATATTTTCGTGAAAAATATATTGATATAATCCAAAACTATTCAAATTTGGTATTTAAGACTTTTATATTGAGAACGACATATTAGATTTTTTTATAAAATTGATAAATCGGAGGTATAGTACTTTACAAAAAGCTGAAAATAGATTTTCTTGAAAAACTATATTAAAACATGATTCAAAACTTATGAAATTCGGTATTTAAAACTCGTGTATAATTTGAAACAACATATTAGATTTTGACTATACTTATATGATAAACTGGTACTTAATTTGAAGCTCTTAACAGATTTTCGAGGAGAAACATAATAAAATATAATCCAAAATTTCGTATTACAGACTTTTCTATTTATTGGAACAATAATTTAGATTTTATTTACAAACTATCAATCGGAAGTGATACTTTACCTAAAGCTAATTGCTATTTTAAACATAGAATTGACGAGAGGTTATGTGCTGGCCACATCAGATTTTTTAAATATGTGTACCGATTTTCAAATTTATGGTATGCTGGTACAAATATATAAATATGTTTTTTAATTTTTTTATTGTAACTTAATTAAAGTTTACTAATTCATATCCCGAAAAATATGTGTGGCATAATTTTTAGACCTTATATTCGAACTCCTGGCCCTTTTTTACAAGTGTATCAATTTTTTGTACCGCTGATACAAATTTTAAACATGATTAAAAAAATTACAATAAATTTTTTTAAGTATGTTTAGCTATGTTTTTTATGTTCATATCTCAAAAAAGGGGTGGCATATTTTTTTGGGCTTCATATTCAAACTCCTTGCACATTTTTCCGTAAGTCTACCAAGCTTCAAATTTCTAGTACCACTGTTATAGGGAAAATTATAAATATATAGATACCAAAGCGATATTAATATTATGTAAATATCTATGAATTACATTATATGTCAGTCAATTCTCATAATATGTCCTTTTTGATATTCACCACACCTATTAATGAAAGGCGCATCTTTTTATATTATATACTGCCAATAATATTACATAATATTGCGTAAATCATAGTTCACATTTATAAGAACATATTATTAAATATATAGGCCGTCATTACATAATTTGAAAAACCACAATTTTTAAATTATCCGAGTACAATAAAATTTTGAAACTTTCTTAATAATGATAGTATTGTTAATAAAATGACGAATTAATTTAATTTTATTAGAAAATTGGCAAAAAACTTTCGTTTATTATATTCAAATGAGGATATAAATTAAGTATACACCCACTATCTTTTTTGTTAATTAGGTAATTAAAATATTTTAAAATATCATTAGAATAATATTATTGTATGTTTGGTATTACTGGTATAATAGTAGTTATATAATAAAAAGTTGTAATTTTTACATAAAAACATTTTTGGCATTTCTGGTTCAATTATTAATATACCCTAATCATTCAGGGTGCTTACCATATATCAATATATTGGTATCACTGGTTTAAATAATTACTTACCCCAATTACAAATTATTATCTTGGTACATATTCCAATTTTCATCCAAATATGTCATACGGCTCAAAAGTTACATCACATTATATTTTTGTCCCACAGTTTTGCAGCTACTGGTACAATTAACCAAATATTCCAAATACCCAATTAATTTTCAAAGTATTACCTATATTCATACCAAATTTCAGCCCTATATCTCAAATGATTCAAAAGTAACCCTACTTTAACTTTACCCCAACATTTTTGATACCACTATTTTAATTAATT